>CM029012.1:128959726-129094060 GCA_016801055.1 Panax notoginseng
ATACTGTGTACGAAAAAGTAATACAAGTTCAGATCTCCTTGTTTACATAAGCTAAGAAAATCATCCTAAATGAAAAAGTGCCTGGACCGGTACAATACAAACGGTGACTAAAATACAATCTAATTAATATATGCTTTTATAAATACCCATTAGGTAAAGGGTATAGAACTATATAGCCTGATATAATTTACAGTAACCAAGGCAACCAAAATTTAACATCAAAAATACAATAAACAATCTAAGATTACCTGTTGGCAATAAACAAATCTAAGGCAACCTAAATGTTGGTGGAAGGCAAGTGGCACCAAACCCAACTTTGCTAAACCTAGATATCCATAATGTCAAATTTCTCAAATACAATCTATTCACACAACCTTCTATTTTTTTATTTTATTTTTACTGTTTTAGCACCTGTACAAGAACCTTTTTTCGGCAGAAGGTTCCAAAGGACACCTACAGGTACTGTAACCACCAGAGGGTTGACAAAATCAGCATGTCTTTGTGGTTTCATATACTAAACTCCGAAGATTTGTAATTGCTAGATTCTTCTTTCCGTTTACTTAACTGGTCTTACGCCAACAGTTCTCACACGGAACCGATACTGAGGCTTAGAGTCGTCATCCTCTTCGTCGTCGTCATCATCATCACTGGAGTCACCTTCAACTCTATCCCATCTTGAGTAATCAAGATGCGAGTGTCCTTTGGGTTTTGGTATTGTTTGCCATCCTGAGGAATTTTGTTCAGCTGATTCCTTGACACTCTGACTTTGTTCGGTAACTTTTTCGGCCTTTTGTCTGTGATCAAATGTTTGGAGGGTAATGACTTCATTCGTGGGAGCTCCTCCACCATTTTCGGTATTTTGATTTTTTACCACTACAGTATCTTGTTCTAGTTCTTCTTCAACTTGCCCCCCTTCCTTATCTGCATGTGTTTCTAGTTCTACTTGCACTTGTTCGTCTTCCTCCTCTTCTTTTTGTTCTGCTTCATACATGTCTTCATCATCTTCTAGCTCTGTCTCAGCTTCAGGTATTGGCGCAAGTGACTTTCCTTGAGCAAAGATAAAGTTTCTAATTATAGTAGAGAATAACAATAACACTATATGACTGTAATAAAACAGGTCCAAAGGGTAATATTAAAAAATTGTTAAAAATCTCATCTCTGCTACTGTATTCAAAATAACTCTTTTTAGAATACCTTCAACTTGATATTAGAACTGTCTTGAGAAGGTAAATATGGCTGATGCATTTTTCATTTTCTGGTACATGTACATACGTCAATAGAGGAGCACCATATACACTCGTCAGGGGCTGAACCAACATTTTCTTTTAGCAGGGACGGATTTTAATTAATTTTTTTGTAAAGTAAAAAAAAACTTAAATATTATAAAATCCAAAAATTACAAAAAGTTTAAATATTAACTAATCATAATAATGTTTACAAGTTACAATGTTATCTTCCTAGACCTCATAGCTTGAAAATGTTTCAAGATAACTTCATTATCAATGATTCTAAATACATCATTTGCGATCTCCATTGTGGCAGTTACGACCGGAAAAATCAAAGCCAATTTCAACAATAAATAAACCTAATGATACATGGTAATCCAATGCTTTTTAATCACGGCACACCCGTAGCTACTTTCTTTAGAGTGTCCATTACATATATCATCTGATGCACACAATACATTACCAACCAAACACATCAATAATATCATAATAAATTCTATGCGAGTTCTAACTAAGAAGATCATTATCATTATGTAGTATTAATTAAATATAAGACCTATAACATATGCATATCATGCAATTCATAGCGCCTAAAACGATAAACTGAATAAGGTCAACTTGTCCTCCATTTTTTTTATTTGTCTTTTTAAAGAGTGAATTTTATTCATTTTCTCTGTCATTTGTAAATTTCTAGAAAGTATTAACGACTTTGTTTTCAATATTATCCCTACATTAAGTACTAATTTTTTGTTTCCCTTTTATCTTTCCAATAAATTTTAAAAGGGGTAATATTGAAATTTTATATCTAATTTAATCAATTAAACAAAATATTAATTACATTTTTAATTTTGCATTTTCACCTAAAACTTTAATTAAAAATGAATGGATAGAGAATTCATTAAGGCACTTTATAGTAGTAAAAAAGACCTTGAAACCTATACATTTTTTGGGCTTTAGTAAATACGAATAGGCAGAAAAAGAAGGGCCTTTTTTAATGAAAGTATTACGTCTTTGAAGGTGTATAACTGTACATATATATATATATATATATATATATATATATATATATATATATATACGGTAAGGTTTAAGAGCATCTACCTTAAAGAGTAACCAGGCCTTAAATAACATCCACTTATCAAAACGACGTAGTTTTGGAGGGACGCGGTGGAATTTTTGTAAATACGCAGTGGCATTGTATTTACAAAAATACCACCGCGCCCTCCAAAACTACGTTGTTTTGAGGTGGATGCTCTGGTTGCTCTTTAAGGTGGATGCTCTTGATCCTTACCGTATATATATATATATATATATATATATATATATATATATATATATATAACCCAAATGTAACTTCCTTGGTTGATGGCCTTTACGTCTTTGGGTTTGTAATTATGTCCCTTGAAGTTTTGTTTCTGTCCCTCTATGTTTATTTTAACAATTTTTGCCCCTGTACTTACAAACATTAAAAACAATACTATTAATTATTAATTTTTCCAACATAGGAAGCTACCTACGTTGCCCTTGTTGTAGTTCCGCCTCTGAGTTACTCGTCACCTCCTGTGTGCCAGTTAGTGAAACTTTTCATGTAAAGTGAGCTCACACATTTTAAAATGGAGCCCACATAAATTATCACCCCAGAGGTGATATAAAAGGTGGCATAAAAGAAAATGATATATATCGTCTCCCATGTCGATATAAAATGTGGTCCTACCAAAATATGCGTGAGTGCGAAAAATCAAAATCCAGGGGTAAAAAGGGTATGGTTAACATTCAGAGGATAACAATCAATCATTTAGGCCAATAACAAGCCATTACGTAGTCTTATGCCAAAAACGAGGGGTGCTGGAATGATCGACCAGTGTGTAAAAACTTAAAAATCAAAATATCAAAACTAAGGAGAAAGAATAGAAGATAGAATACCTATATCCTAAAAGGAATAGAAACCATAAGACCAGGAGGAGGGAGAGGGAATACCAATTGTGTCTTCAAACGGGCTTGAAGGTTTTGATACACTTCTGATGATGGATTCAAATCAATAAGCCTGTTGACATCAAAAAGTGCTGACTGGTACTCCTTAAGAGTAACTAGCGTTTGAGCACGTAACATTAATGCTCCGGTGTGCTTGTGATCAAGATCAAGGACTGAAGTACATTCTTCTGCTGCCTAAGATTGTAGGAGAGTCGGTCAATATTTATAAAGAGTTTCCAAGGAAAAGTACAAATTGTTTATCTTCTCCAGAAATGGTGATGCATATATGTAGCTATATGCATATATGAAAAGGAAGAGTAGGCCCAATCTGCAGACGCATGCATGCATGTATGTATGTATATGTAGAGAGAGAGAAAAAGAGAGAGTTGGTGGCAATAAGCATGAACGCTAGGTTTTAGAAAGATGGACAAACGTCACTCGTTGCTAAAAATACTGAATTTCAGCACATTATAGTCCTCTGCTTCAAAATATAAGATTGTTGTTGACTTTTTATATGTGAACTTGAAACATTCTCAAATTCAAAATTGAAATGATGCATTTAGAATTAGAAAATAATAAATCTTATGATAGTACTACTTTTTAGATAGGTTATAATATTCATCATTATAAAATCGAATGAAATTATGAAACTATATAAATTTACTCCTTCCTACCGACACAGTGTAATAATAGGTTATCTACTGTTTCCTCCACCTTCCTACAGATACAAAGATAATTCGCGGTTAATTTTTTTCCTGCATCTTATACCGTAGGCCAAAAAATTGCCCCCAAAGCAATTGTCCACAAGGAGAAGGATTCCTCCACGGGGCACTACACAGCAGATGCTCCACCATGGAAAAGTCTCATCACTACAACATAGAATAATTTAAGTGAGAACTAACCACTTGCATCTGCCTAATGCAAGGCATAGGCATCAACTTTCGTGCATCCCTACAAGATAGTCAACTCTTGACTCCGCATCTAAATTCGAATGAAACAAATTGGGAAATTTCAACCAAAGCTTACATCTCCTTGCCAAGTATCTTTTCAAAATTGAACCCTGCTTCCATAACAACAAAAAAAAACACAAGCTTCACAGGAATCTCGCCCTATTCCAATACGCTTTTTACAAGCCAACCCCATTCGTAAAGCTCCTTCGTAAAGCTCCTTCTAAAGTGATCACCTGTGGGCATGTGATCTTGAAGAAACTTTTTTCCTTTATTTTTCCTTTTCCCTCTCAATTTCTAAGATCCAAAAAGAGTATACAGGATTAACCTATATGGAAAATAATTCCAAGCAAAGAAACTAAAATTAGGAAAAATGGAAGGGAAACCTTCATGTCCTAAGCTCTCAAGTAGGAGATATCTACCCAATTCTAAACAAGGGGATCCAATACGGGATATTCCTGGGTTAATTATTTTTTTATCTACTACTTCCCTTTTTATGAGGTTCTAATAAGCCATTTCAAAGATTCAGCATAAACCAAAAGCAGGAGAGAACCATTTGCTTGAATGCTAAGAAAATATTTGTATTGTTTCTCCAAAAAATACAAACTTTCCTGAGCAAGAGACAAGCATCTATGCTTCATCTCAACTACAAACCACGTAACAATATTTCGTGAGGATACACAGGTGAGTTGAAGTCCCACATGGGGCAAAAGATAAATAGAGTTCTAATATGTAATGAAGGATATATAAGATAATGCCTCAAGCTTTTGATTTGGATTGGGCACGAAACATGTGCATCTAGGCCTTCCCTTATATCAAAGACAGCAAGGGTCCCTGTTCTCTCCCAACAATTTTGATATGCTTCATCATATAATATACACACTACTACTGTAACTCTAAACGAATTGAGCAAGTTCTTATTTCTTTAATGTTTTCCAACCTAAAGCAAAATCAAAATTTAAAATCAATGCAGCGTTTAGTTATAAATTTTTTGCCAGGAATTACATATACACTACAAAGGATATATAGAAAATCCTGTGCATAAAGATAAGAATGTGTTGTACGTACATAATATGGACCCAACTTGGGTATGTATGAGTTTGGCCATGCCATACAAGTCCTGCACTAAACTCCTAGCTAACCACATACAACCATCAGCCAGAATGGAACATAGACATTCTTCCGTTCAAAAATGATAGTGTAAGCTTAGAAATTAGAGTTGAGATGATTTGATCATAAATACAGGTCCTTGACATCTTAAATGTAATTTGTTTTAAGTCAATGACGAACATATTGGAGCAAATTGAAATTAATCCCAAGACTTAACTTCATTAACATGTCAGCAATGAGCAATGATTGATTCTAATTACATATACACTAGAAAAAGTAAATCTTTCTCTGTCTTCTACTTTTTGTCACCTATATTTTGAGTGATTAATAGCCCAAAGGCCAAATCACAAGAGACATGATAAAACAGTGCCCCACTGCCACTTGAATCCAGACTATACTTAACGAAACTGCTTATTTTCCATCATCAAAGTTAACAATAGCTCATCACATATCAATTTCTATAAGGTCAACTTACAAGAAAAAAATAAGATGAGATAAAATTAGATGGTCAATATCACTATTTTATTGGTGAGACCCATAAATTTTTTAACAACTAACAGGCTCCATAAAGTTTCTCATAAACCAAATTTTTTTTTAACAATTTTCACATATATTCGCAACTGCAGAAACTAACTGAAGAAAAGGGTACCTTGTTGAAATGATGAAGTTTGAGATAGCAAGCAGCTCTGTTGCTATGAAGAGCGATCTTCAGTGATTTAGTCTTAGCCATGGAAAGCGCTTCTGTATAAAATACAAGCGCTTCCTCATAACTTCCTTCCCTGTACATCTGGTGTGCTCTCTCTATCTTGTTTATCGGTGTCCCCGATGCCATTTTCTCTCTCGGTATCTCTCTATTATAGTTGTGTATATCTGTCTATATATGTGCGATAACAAATCAAAAGTTCCAACAAATTTAAACCCTAGAACACAAAGATTCAGCTGAGCTGCAAATGGGATTTGAGAATCGGAGATAAGATTTTTGACAAATACGGTAGATCAAAGAGAAGAATCAACAAATTGAATTAAATTTTTGAAAATTGTATATGATTGTATACATGATCTGGGTTTATATAAACTACAGATCAGAAATCAAAGAACAGAGGAATTGCTCGAGGCTACACTATCTGGAAGAAGGGGGCGAGAGTTTTGGGTGTTAAGCGGGAGCAATGATTGGGAGCCACTTGGGCTCTGTTTTTCTTTATGTTCAAATTTCATAGATAATGCCAAATTCTTTTGTTGATCGCATAGGTGAGAACAAAATATACAATGCTAATAGAATTCATAATAGTTTCTTTTACCTGTATCCCTACTTTTATAGTGATGTTAACTCTTCCCGCAAGATAGAAGTTTTAATTTTTTCGATATGTAGCCAACAAATTTATTATATTTATTTTAAGTAATTTTTTTATCTCTATCCTTATTTTGTATAATGCTGACTCATTGTGTAAGTTAAAATTTTTATTTTTTCAATATGTACCCAACATATTCTTTATATTTATTTCTCAAATAATAAAATTTAAAAACTAAAAGCTAAAATTTGAAATTTGAAAGTTCCAACAGTCCGTTATAACTACAACTTCTTGTTTTTAATTATAAAATCGCTATTAATTTTTTTATAGTAAGTATTTGATATTTTCAAATTTATTCAATACATATTGTAACTTATTTAGAAAAAAAATACTACTACAATTTTTAGCAAAATTATTAAGTTTGAGACTGTATCAAATTGACTTATAAAAATTAATAATAATCTTATAATTTATAAAAGAAAGTATAATTTATTAATTGTATTTCACTATAAAATAACTTTATTTTGTTTTAAATTTTAAGTAATTTTTGGAGTGAATATTGAATGAATTTTAAATTTTAAGTAACTTTTAAAATTTTAATTTATGATATTTTTAAATTTAAATTTAATATAATTCATTTAAATTTTAAAAATAATAAATTTTATAATTAATAGTACTTTTATAATATTTATAATTATATTGACATGAATTAAATAAATTTATATCAATTTTAAATTTGAATACGTTTGAAAATATTTTTAAAAAAATAAGTCAATATTAATTTTATAATTTGAAAATAAAGATAAGTTGGATAATGATTGATGAGTTGTCTATTTAAATGAGGGTGTGAACTATCATTTTGCATACATAGAAAACAGTTTTTTGACTCCCTCATCCTGAGGAGTAAAATCCTATATAGAAATTGAAATAGAGAATTAAATAAAGATAAGGAAACTGTTAGATAATAATTTGTTGATATATTATTCAAAATTGGGGATAGAAAATTTATTGGAGAAACTGTTGTGAATGCTCTAGAGAGCAAAAAGTATAGTTAAATGAAGTATAGTTAAGTCATTTGAAAGAAGGCCTACTGATGATAAAACTATAAACAAGAGGAAACCCTCAAAATTACATAAGCCAGTTACAATAAAAGGAACAGTGGTTAGTGGCTTTAACAAAAGATTTAGGTTGTGTTTGATAAATTTGGGAATTAAGATATGAATGATTATGATGTCTTAATAAATTAGATCATCTGAATGGTTATGAGGTCTGAATCTAAAAAATTGTTTGATAACAAAAAAGTAAGTTGTCTCTTAATGACACTATTTTACCATTTTAAAGGGTAAAATTTTATTTAATAATTTTAAATATTCAATTTAATAAAAATGAGTGCATAATATTGTTGAATATATTTATATAAAAAAAATTATCAAAAAAATTTCATTAAGAGGTACCTCTTAATTATTAAGATTTCATTTTCTGTCTTACCGATTAAGAGGCATTCAGAGGTAACAAAAAACAAAACAAACATCATCATGCCTCTTAGCTAATAAGAGGCAATCCATTAAGAGGCAATCAGATGTAAACAAACAGCACATTGGCCTGAGAAAGTCTAGACTTTATAATATTAACAATATTATTGACAAGTTGCTAGGTGGAATGAGAGCATCCTTATATGTCTTCATGTTTCTTGCTTCTCAAATCTTGTATACGGATGTAGCCACTGAGAGCTAGACAAAGGATGTTTTTGGATAACTTACTGCCTAGAAATCTTGTATACGGATGTAGCCACTGAGAGCTAGACAAAGGATGTTTTTGGATAACTTACTGCCTCGAAACTGAATGATTGAGTCAATGAGACCAGCCCACTCCATTGGCATGTTGTGCCAATTCCCTAATCTGAGGGATGCTTGTAGAATAGTGTTAAGTATGGACATAGAAAAAACAAATGGTCAAATGTTTCGTTGTGATTTTTGCATAGAGGACATAAAGCAGGCACATTTGATGTGTATCGCATTGTAATGTCATTAGTTGGAAGTCTTCTAAGCAAAGCATGCCACAAGATCAGATGAAAGAAAATCTGGGAACATATAGTTTATGCCAAAGAATGTGATACCAATTAACCTGGGCTTTATGAGACAGAATGCAGTCCGAAATGGTGGAAGCCTTGATGTTTGAGATGCTCAATGAGTTCCAAGTAATAGAATCATCAATGTTGGGATGAATTGGAACATCTTCAAGTCTCCTTTGAAGTAGGACCATCTCATGGTGACGACTGAGGGAGAACCCATTGCATATTCTAAATTGCCTCGCTGACTAAGGTAGTGCGAGAAAGCCAAGAAGTAGATAGTAAGGTGGGGCTGGAATTGTTTGACTCCTCCTACAACCAAAGGTCATACCAGAATGATGTGTGATTTCCTCGACCAACATGATAATTTATGAATTACAAAGCAGTGGGACGTAATTTAAGGACTTGCTTCCATATCCAGGAGTAATCACAAGGTTTGGGAAGGGGTTTTCTATGAGTCAGATTCTGGTGTGTTTTTGCTGGAGAAAGGGGCAGTGTTGGGGGTTGGTTCCGGCATAGTGGTTGTGGGGTTGGAAGTAGCAGGAATGCTGGAAAGGGGAGTCACAAGGATGAGGGTGGAGTTTTCTGGTGGAATATTATCTGTATTTTGGGAAGAGGCCATTGTTGCAGTTTGAAGAGAGAAAACCGGGAGGTGGGAGAGAGGAATAATATTTTTGAATTTGAAATGAGATGGTGAAACCGTTTGAATTGGAGGAAATGAGTTTTTATAACGGTGTCTTTTCAGTTGTTTCTGGATCTTGAGGGCGACGCATTAATAGGAGTAATGATGGTGGGTTTGAAGGGTTGGTATGATTTTTGGATTGGACGGATCTTTGGTGATTGGGCCTTGCTTGGCTGTGTTTGGGCCTTTTTTTTGGTAAATGGGCTTTGTTATGTTTGATGTTGGGCCTTGTCTTGAAATACTCTTCCATCAAATATTCTATTTGGTGGAAGACTGAGGGGCAATATTGGGTCAAGGTTATTTGGGCCTTTGGGTTATGATGATCTGATAGCCCTATGGCGTTAGGTGGGCCTGGTCTAGTGGGTGTTATAGTGGACGGGGGATTTATGGATTAAGGATCCTAATTCTATTTGGTCTCTGGATATGAGGGGTGGTGTTGGATTATAAATCTACTTCCTTAATTCTAGGAGATACGTGGCAATCCTATTAAGGAATGGTTGTTTGGGAGAGGATCTTAATCTGATTCGGAGGATGATTTCGTGAAGGTGGTAAGAACATTATAAATACAAAGCTCTTCATTGATTCTAAGGTACATGCAATTTATTATTTTCAGCACTAGAGCATTAAGCCTCCATTGTTAACCTTATCTCAGCCTGTACTTATTCTCACACCGAAACTATCCCCCGGTGGCCAAAGCCGTTAAACTTTTGGTGTTTACCCATTTCTGTGCAGGATTGGACGCGTTTTGGTGATTGGAACGCGTGGATGGATCTTGGCGTTAACAAAACCTGTCTCACATAATTTAAAGTACATCGTTATTTTTCGTTCCCATTTCAGTACTAATTTCCAATACTTATATATTATGACCAGTGTGGGCCTTTTGTGGTCATCTAAATAAGCTTTTTGCTTTATTGTTATTCATTTCGATTCCCTCGTTTATCACTTATTTTCTCTTCTTTACATGTATCAATAGGAAAAAGTGGGCAAATTGGAAGGATGCATCAAGTTAGATTGTTCAAATATTTCACAAGGGCTTGGCTCGATTAAAAGTTCAATTCAAGTTTTTCCTCCAACTACATATGCATGAATATATGAACTCTAATTTTGATATTTACACTTGTACGCATACTGACAATTTGACTTTCATATTTTAGTGTTGGAGAAGCCTTAAAACATTAAAAAAGAACAGATCGAAAGACAAGCAGGTTTGGGTAGACGTGAAGGTAAATGAAATAAGATTATTTGTTTTGTACAAAAATTAAATTAATAAATTTTGGAGACTTATCATTAATTTCACCTTATATATATGCAGGGAATTCCGAAACAAAAGGGAAATTGGGAATGTGACTATTTCGTTATGCGGTACATGAAGGACATTATAGAAGGCCATAATTTTGCCACAATGGACTCTAAAATGGTAGGTAAAACAATTTTTTCGACTTAGAACTATTAAGACTTATATTGTTATGGGAATATGCCTAAATATATTACAAAATCTTAATTGCATGTTTTTAACTTCAAAAATGAATATGTCGGACATTGACGAAATTAGAGAGGAGTGGATCAATTTCATAACTCCGTACTTGGAGAGAAATTAATGAATTATTGGGTTGTTCTACATGTATATAGATTATGAGTTTTACCTTTTGATTAAAGATGTTATATACAAATACTTTAATAAATATGAATGAATGAGTTAATGGTATGAATGGTTTAATGTATGAAAGATTTGGTTAAGGTATCTCTAGGTTTATACGTATTGTTCGCTATTGGATTCATTTTCATTTGTTGGTTGTTATTGGCAATTGGCATTGTGCAACAAAAAATATTTTTTTTAAAAAAAATGGAACATTTTAGACACGGTGAAAAATCAAAACCAATGTTTATTTCGTCACGGTTGAAAATTGGTTACCAACCATTAGACACATTTTAATTCATTGTCGTGACCATTTTTGTAATTTAGATACGGTTTTATAAACCCCACATGATGAAAAAAATCCGTAAATTAATATTGGTTCCGGTTTGAACTTCCAAACCGTGACCACAGGCCTACAATAATTTTTTTAGATACGATTTTTATAATATTCGCGTGACAAACCAATTATAAACGTAGATATTGGTCATAGTGTTATGACTACCATCGTGTCCAATATCTACATTGTAAGACCCCAATTTATTCATAAATAGAATCGAATTTTCTCTAATTATTATTTTGAATAATAAGGTGTTAATTTGATATAATACTTTGGTTATGTGTGAAATGTGCAAATTTTACAAAATAAGTAAATGGTTATAAAATATTCATTTTTATAGGGGAATATTTATTTGGTCGTGGAATATTCTTGCTGTCGGGGAATATTCGTACGACGGCGCAACCATTTATGGGTCCCATAATGGAAAGCAGTCGGATGAAGAAAACGACAAGTTTGAGTTTTTGTAAATAACGGCGTAGTTATTACCGTTAACACTGTAGGAATACCCGGTGGTTAAAGTACAGTAATACGCGTGGTTGCACAGTAACACACGGTATTGCACAATATTATTGAATTATTGATCCTTACGTAATTAAGAAGCTCAATAATTGTTACGGTAATTACTGTTCAATATTTTATTTTATTGATTCAATAATTGCTACGTTGATATTTTATATTATTGTTGTTTCAATAATTATCACTGCACAATATTTTTCATTATCATATCAATAATTCATATTATTTGAATAATATTATTAGATAGTATTATTGGCAATGTCTAAGGAAGTTCTGTCTAAGGAGATGTTTGATCACCTAATTGCACGTCAATAAGGAAAAATCCTTATCGAAAAGCCCCCTCTTTCCTGGGAACGACCTGGTTGTCATAATTATGATTCTGTAATATTATTTGTGAATAATTAATTATTGATTTATTTGATAAGAAAATATTTATTTTATGTGGATATAAATGAAGGATATATTTATGTTATATGGATATAAATGAAGAAATTAATGCTGAGGTATTTTATCAGTATTTTGTCGAAATGGAGGTATTAAAAATCGGCTGTGTGTGAATTTCGGGCATTTTCTGATTGAAATTTGGAAAAACTTTCTTCTACAAAGTTTTAGAGAATTAAATTTCCTACAAAATAGACATGAGATTCGAATTTTTCTGATAAAATGGCTATTTATTATGAATTATTGAAGTTACTGATTATTTAAAATATTTTGAAAATTTCTAGAATGGGTGGGCCCCACTTTTGGTTGGTGAGAAATGTGCTGAAATTTTATTTTAAAAGTGGTGGGCGGGAATAGTAGCAGGTAAAGTCATCAGGTAGCAGGTTAGTCTGCTTTGGCGTTCTAAGCATTTTCTTATAAATAGGGTGCTTAGTTATAATTAAAAATCACACCAGAAATAAGTTTTCTCTCTTTCTCTCTCTATATTATCGAGCTTATTTTTGTGAATATTTAGATACTTTGAGAGTTTATATTCAGTACAAGTTTCCTTCGATTTTACATCCGATATTCCGATCAGAAGTACTGTTCTTTTGAGGTAAGGGATATATTTTCTTCGTAAATGATATTATCTTCTTCAATATCATTATGCCGAAATTTTGATATGAATTTTATTGTGAAATTTCAACCTTTTTGTGTCGGGATTACTATTCACGTATACAACACTATTCACGTATACGACACTATTCACAAATACGGCACTATTCACAGAAAAATAAAATTTTCTCTTCTTTGTCCAAGATGTATATTATGGTTACTATCTTTGATTGTATCCATGTTTTGATCTTCATTCTTGAATTTTACTCTACTACGGTTTATTATGGAGCATTTTTGAACTTGGATTATCTTAAGTACGAATCCCTAATTTTTGTCCTTTTATCACACTGGATTCGTTTCTTTAAAATATTTTTCATCATCGTCAGTCCTAAATGATGATATTACTGAATATCTTTGGCCTGTAGTGCAAAGATAAATGATTAACTGATGAATATCTTTGGCCCGTAGTGCAAAGATGAACATGTATTTAGATGAACATGACCAACTGGTGATACAAGTGAATATCTTTGGCCTGTAGTGCAAAGATGAATATTGATTCAAGATGTATATTGATTGATGTTACAGGGATAAAATATTGATGATGGACTTTTAAATCTTAGAAGATAGTAGAATTCATTCTCTACTTGACTCTTCTAATGGATTGATGTTTCCGCTGCAGTTGTTGACCTAAAATTTGTTGTCTATTATATTTTATCAGATTTTTCTCTGTTGAAGACTAATGATAATTTGTTGTATATTATCTTAGTCATAATATTCTTTACTGGGCTAGTTGAGCTCACCATTTTTCTTAGGAGGCGAGAATATAGCGGGAACTAGTCGGGGTGTGGAGTGATGTTTTCAGTCAGTTGTGTTAGCAGTCCTCACTATTTTGTAAAATAGTATTTCAATAATTGTAATGAGAACTTATTTGAGTGTAGATATTGTCTAGAAGACAATATTTATATTTAAACTCACAGTTTATGTGTTGTCGTATTTTGCACGACAATTGTAGCAATGAAGTTGTATTTGTTTCTGTACCATGTATTTGACGACTCAGAATGGGTGATGTTTACCTATTTTGGGGGTGTCACAGTTGGTATCAGAGCTTAGGGATATGGTCTCTGGCGGAAATCGGGGAATAGAATTAGGAGGGGAGAGACGAAAATCCTTCGCCAGTGTGTCCTACCTAAGCTTATTTGGTATTTAATTGGTCGGTCAGAATATAGGGATAATATGCGGCGTGTAAATTTTTTTAATTAACCCTTATTTTATGGCAGTATTTAAGAATGACAGCTGAGAATGTTAACAATGGAGTGAATGAGACCGTGAAGACACCTTTAATCGCCAACCAGGGGAACATGCAACATGAAGGCAATATTCCTCCTGTAAACAACACTACCGAACAAATGATGAATGATGGAATGTTTAGAAGCTTTTTGCAGTTCATGCAAAATCAGACGAGGGAGACTCGTATACAAAATACGGGTGGAAATGATAGCATCGCGCGGCTTGTCACAGCCAAGCAGTTCAAAGAGTTGGGACCACCAGAATTTGCGAGAAAGTCGGATCCAATCAAGGCGGAGACGTGGGTTAAACAAATTACCAAGATTGGGATGCACGGAGGAATAGAAGGTTCTATTCGCCACATTTATGTTCTGTGGTGAGGCAGTTTACTAGTAAAAATCTGTGAAGCGTACCCAGCCTATCGCACTCAACATATCTTGGGAAACGTTTCAGAAACTGTTCAATGATAAGTACTTTCCTGAAAGTATTCATCAAATGAAAGAGGTAGAGTTTATCAGACTAGAACAAAATAAAATGACTGTGTGTCAGTACGAGGCGAAGTTCGCAGAGTTATTCAGGTTTGCACCTCATTTGGTAGAGAATGAGGAACGAATGACACGGATGTTTCTGAGAGGTCTAAAACCCGAGATTCGACAATATCTTATCTCTCATAAAAAATTTTTATATTCAGATGTTGTAAACAAGGTTCAATTATTAGAGCGAGATAATGAGTATGTTCAATTGAGGGACCACAACCAGGGTCATACCGGTAGCAGCTGTCATCGGAGCAATAAAAACCAGTAGGAAGGAAAATATTCAGACAAAAGCGGTAACCACTCTGGTGGTAATCGTGGCCATGAAAATAGAAGAAACGAATCGGGAGGAGATTTTAAGAAGAGAAGGTACAATAATGATAACGTGAAGACGTCAGGACAAACATCAATCGTTTCTAGGGGAGGAGAACGATCACCGGTCGTTTGTTATAAATAAGGGAAAGAGGGACACATCAGCCCAAATTGCCCACAACAATCCAAGGTGTGTTATAACTGTGGAAAAGAAGGTCATATAGCTAGAAATTGTCTTGTAGCGAAACCAAGTCCAGCGGGAATGGTGACTCCGAAGGCTATTCCGGACAAGTCAAAGTCAGCGGTTTCTGGAAGAGCGTTTGTCGTGACTGGCCAAAACGCGAGGAACCCGAATGAGGTGATCACGAGTAAGCTAATCATAAACTCTTGCGAAGTTTATACCTTATTAGATACAGGTTCTACCCATTCTTTTAACTCTCTTGCTTGTGCTCAACGTTTGAACTTGACTCCGGAGAAATTAAACTTTGACTTATCTATTGAAACTCCGTTAGGAGAAACTTTCGTTACATCTACTGTTTATAAATCTTGCTTGATCCAAGTTGGTACCATCACATTACCTGTCGATCTTATTTCTTTGAAAATACTTGCATTTCATGTGATTTTAGGGATTGATTGGTTAACTATTCATCATGTCAAAATTGATTATTTTCGTAAAGTTGTTAGTTTTCATATTCCTAACCAACCTGTTATGCGAATTCAAGCTACCAAACCACTAAAGTCAATCACTGTCATATCAATCCATAAAGCTATTCATTTATTGAAAAACGGATGTCAAGCTTTCTTAGTCCATGTCATGGACTTGAACAAAAACACGTCAGATTTGAATAATATTTCTATTGTTAGTGAATTTTTTGACGTATTTCCTGAAGAACTTTCCAGTCTACCCCCAGAATGTGAAGTTAAATTCTTTATTGACCTTGAACCTGGTACAAAACCCATTTCTAAAACACCATATCGAATGGCTCCTATTGAACCTCAAGAGTTAAAGGTCCAACTACAGAAGTTGTTGGACATCGGTTTTATTCGTCTTAGTACATCTCCTTGGGATGCTCCTGTTTATTCGTAAAGTAGAAAGGCGGGAGTATGCGACTTTGTATCGACTAATGGGAACTGAACCATGTCACCATCAAGAATAGGTATCCACTACCTCACATTGATGACCTGTTCGACTAGTTGTAAGAAGCACAATTCTTTTCAAAGATCGATCTTCGTTCTGGATATCATCAGCTGAAGATTAAAACTGAGGATATTCTAAAGACTGTCTTTAGAACTTGGTACGGATATTATGAATTCTTAGTCATGTTTTTTGGATTGACTAATGCTTCTGCTGCTTTAATGGATATGATGAACCGTGTGTTCAAGGAATATTTAGATCAGTTCGTTGTTGTCTTTATTGATGACATCATCATCTATTCCAAAAGCCGTGAAGATCATGAGCACCATTTGAAGCTAGTACTTCAAAGGCTTCGCGATAACAAGCTATATGCCAAGCTGAAGAAATACGAGTTCTGGCTTGAGGAAGTAGCATTCCTTGGTCGCGTGGTGTCAAAACATGGAGTATCTGTTGACCCGACGAAGATTGAAGCCATACAAAGTTGGGAGCAACCGAAGTCGGTGACCGAAGTACGTAGCTTTTTGGGCTTAGCTGGTTATTATCGGAGATTCGTGGAAGGATTTTCTTGAATTGCTACTCCGTTAACTCAGCTGACTCAGAAAGATACAAAATTTGTATGGAGCGAGGAATGCGAGAAGAGTTTCCAAGAGATCAAGAGGAGACTCATTTCAGCACCTGTTCTGACAATACCATCTGGTTCGGATGGATTTGTTATCTACAGCGATGCTTCAGACAAAGGGTTAGGATGTGTTCTCATGCAACATGAGAAAATCATAGCCTATGCCTCGCGACAACTCAAAGAATATGAGGAATTATCCTACTTATGATCTGGAGTTGGCAGCAGTTGTTTTCGTATTGAAGATCTGGAGACACTACTTGTATGGGGGAGAAAGTGGAGATTTATACGGATCATAAAAGCCTCAAATATTTCTTCACCCAAAAGGAACTCAACATGTGGCAACGACATTGGCTTGAATTGAAAAAATAATACCATCCTGAAAAAGCAAACGTAGTAGCTGACGCATTGAGTAGAAGATCATATGCGGGTACGAGTGCAATGTTGTTAACACAAAGGCCCATTTTGTATGACTTACAAAGGATGGAGATAGAGATAAAGGCACCAAGTACCCACGTGATGATATCAAACATACGAGTAGAATCGACGTTAATCGATAAAGTTAAAGTTGCTCAAGCTACGGACCTAGAGTTGATGCGTATGAAGAAGAAAGTGCAAGAAGGTGTTATTCTAGAAGCAAGAATCGACGAAGAAGGAATACTTCGAGTCAACTCCAGACTTTGTATTCCTAACGATTCTGACTTGAAGCATAGAATCATAATGGAGGCACACAACACACCGTTTGTAATCTATCTTGGGAGTACCAAAATGTATCATGATCTTCGACATACATTTTGGTGGAGCAAGATGAAAAGAGAGATCGCGAAGTTTATATCAAGGTGTTTAACTTGTCAATGTGTAAAGGCAGAGCATCAAGTGCTAAAGGGTCCATTACAACCACTTGAGATTTTGAAATAGAAGTGGAAACACATTACTATGGATTTCGTTACGGGTCTTCCCAAGATGGCATAGATGCGATTTGGGTTATTGTTGATAGATTAACCAAGTCTGCTCATTTGTTGCCTATACGGGAGACTTATTCCCTTAAACGTCTTGCTCGTATGTACGTGAATAAGATTATGAGATTGCATGGCATGCCAGTATCCATAGTTTTGGATCGTGACCCAAGATTCACTTCACGATTTTGGGTTAGCTTGCAGAAAGCTATGGGCACGGATTTAAGATTCAGTTTGGCATACCATCCTCAAACGGACGGGCAATTAGAAAGGACTATTCAAACTCTTGAAGATTTATTAAGACTCTGTGTCCTAGATTTCAAAAGAAGTTGGTAAGTACTTGCCATTGGTGGAATTCTCCTACAACAACAGTTATCAAGCAAGTATAGGCATGGCTCAATTCGAGGCGTTGTATGGAAGAAAATGTCGTTTTCCAGTATGCTGGGGCGAGGTGAGTAAAACAACGTTGTTGGGACCAAAATTGATACGTATGACTACAAAGAAAATCCAAATGATCCGATAACGTATACAAACGACACAGGATCGACAAAAGAGTTATGCGGATCTTCATCGAAAGGATGTGGAATTTAATATTAGGGATCATGTATTGTTACGTATTGCTCTGTGGAAGGGAGTAACAACATTTAGGAAGAGAGGAAAGCTCAATCCAAGATTTGTTGGTCCATTTGAGATTCTTGACCGAATAGGAAATGTGGCCTATAGACTCGCATTACCTCCAAGCATGCCTTGTGTTCATAATATTTTTCACATATCTATACTTCATAAATATATGAAAGACCTAAACCATATAATTGAGTTAAAACTAGACGAGATAGCCGAAGATTTAACGTACGAGGAGGTACCTGTTAAGATCTTGGATATGAAAGAGCATGTCCTACGCACCAAGGTTACACCACAAGTTAAGGTTTTGTGGAGGAACTATGCTATTGAAGAAATGACCTGGGAGTTGGAATCAGAAATGAAAATGAGGTATCTTCACCTTTTCGAAACACCAGGCACGTACATCAATTTCGAGGACGAAATTTCATAAGGAGGGGAGGTTGTAAGACTCCAACTTATTCATAAATAAAATCAATTTTTCTCTAATTATTATTTTGAATAATAAGGTGTTAATTTGATATAATGTTTTGGTTATGGATGAAATGTGCAAATTTTACAAAATAAGCAAGTGGTTATAAAATATTCATTTATGTCGGGGAATATTCGTTTGGTTGTGGAATATTCTTGCTGTCGGGAAATATTCGTACGATGGCGCAGCCATTTGTGGGTCCCATAACGAAAAATGGTCGGGTGAAGAAAACGACAAGTTTGAGTTTTTGTAAATAACGGCGTAGTTGTTACCGTTAACACTGTAGGAATACCCGGTGGTTAAAGTACAGTAATACGCGTGGTTACACAGTAGCACACAGTATTGCACAGTATTGTTGAATTATTGATCCGTACGTAAGAAGCTTAATAATTGTTATAGTAATTACTATTCAATATTTTATTTTATTGATTCAATAATTGCTACGTTGATATTTTATATTATTGTTGTTTCAATAATTGTCACTGCACAGTATTTTCTATTATCATATCAATAATTCATATTATTTGAATAATATTATTAGATAGCATTATTGGCAATGTCTAAGGAAGTTCTGTCTAAGAAAGTTCTGTCTAAGGAGAGGTTTGATCACCTAATTGTGCGCCAATAAGGAGAAATCCTTATCGGAAAGCCCCCTCTTTCCTGGGAACGACCTGGTTGTCATAATTATGATTCTGTAATATTATTTGTGAATAATTAATTATTGATTTATTTGATAAGAAAATATTTATTTTATGTAGATATAAATGAAGAAATTAATGCTGCGTTGTTTTATCAGTATTTTGTCGAAATGGAGGTATTAAAAATCGTCCGTATGTGAATTTCAGGCATTTTCTGATTGGAATTTGAAAAAACTTTCTTCCACAAAGTTATAGAGAATTAAATTTCCTATGAAATAGACATGTGATTTGAATTTTTCTGATAAAATGACAATTTATTATGAATTATTGAAGTTACTGATTATCTAAAATATTTTAAAAATTTCTAGAATGGGTGGGCCCTACTTTTGGTTGGTGAGAAATGTGCTGAAATTTTATTTCAAAAGTTGTGAGCGGGAATAGTAGCAGGTAAAGTCATTAGGTAGCAGGTTAGTCTGTTTTGGCATTCTAAGCATTTTCCTATAAATAGGGTACTTAGTTAGAATTGAAAATCACACCAGAAACAAGTTTTCTCTCTTTCACTCTCTATATAATCGAGCGTATTTTTGTGAGTATTTAGATACTTTGAGAGTTTATATTCAGTACAAATTTCCTTCGGCTTTACATTCGATATTCCGATCAGAAGTACTGTTCTTTTGAGGTAAGGGATATATTTTCTTCGTAAATGATATTATCTTCTTCAATATCATTATGCCGACATTTTGATATAAATTTTATTGTGGAATTTCAACCTTTTTGTGTCGGGGTTACTATTCACGTATACAACACTATTCACGTATACGACACTATTCACAAATACGGCACTATTCACAGAAAAATAAAATTTTCTCTTCTTTTGTCCAAGATGTATATTATGGTTACTATCTTTGATTGTATCCATGTTTTGATCTTCATTCTTGAATTTTACTCCACTACGGTTTATAATGGAGCATTTTTGAACTTGGATTATCTAAAGTACGAATCCCTAATCTTTGTCCTTTTATCACACTGGATTCATTTCTTTAAAATATTTTTCATCATCGTCAGTCCTAAATGATGATATTACTGAATATCTTTGGCCTGTAGTGCAAAGATAAATGATTAACTGATGAATATCTTTGGCCCGTAGTACAAAGATGAACAGGTATTTAGATGAACATGACCAACTGGTGATACAAATGAATATCTTTGGCCTGTAGTGCAAAGATGAATATTGATTCAAGATGTATATTGATTGATGTTACAGGGATAAAATATTGATGATGGACTTTTAAATCTTAGAAGATAGTAGAATTCATTCTCTACTTGACTCTTCTAATGGATTGATGTTTCCGCTGTAGTTGTTGATCTAAAACTTGTTGTCTATTATATTTTATCAGATTTTTCTCTGTTGAAGACTAATGATAATTTGTTGTATATTATCTTAGTCATAATATTCTTTACTGGGCTAGCTGAGCTCACCATTTTTCTAAGGAGGCGAGAATATAGCGGGAACTAGTCGGGGTGTGGAGTGATGTTTTCAGTCAGTTGTGTTAGCAGTCCTCACTATTTTGTAAAATAGTATTTCAATAATTGTAATGAAGACTTATTTGAGTGAGGATATTGTCTAGAAGACAATATTTGTATTTAAACTCACAATTTATGTTTGTTCGTATTTTGCACGACAATTATAGTAATGAAGTTGTATTTGTTTATGTACCATGTATTTGGCGACTCAGAATGGGTGATGTATACCTATTTTGTGGGCGTCACATACATATATTTTCTATCGGTCATCATTTTAGTCACGGGGTGAAATTAGAAACAGTTTAAAGAATGAAATCGAAACAGTGGAATCACCATGACCAAAATTTGTCACACAACCTATAGACACGCAACCTGTGAAATGAAAACTCGTAACTAAAAGAGAATGGTCACGGTTTAAAACTGTATCCAAAAGCTATTTCTGTACCAGTGAAAAGTAAAAGTTGTCCGATAATTTTTCACCGTCAGATAACATACTCTTAATGGTCTTTAAGAGCTACTTAAAATATTCACAACTCATGGTGTGATCAACTTTAATGTTAAGTAACGTCGTCAGTGCAGACAAAGTAGTTTGTTTCGTGTAACCAGGCCACAACGGCTCGCTACCCTCTTCCAACAACTTGAAGAATGCCTTGACATCAGAATTCATAGGTTGATATCTGTTTTATTCCTAATCAAAATTTAACCCTACAATATCCTGAAACATGTCATTCATACGATTTATAATACTGTCTGGATTTTGTACCCGTCTGATACCGCATCCCTTTTCTGCCAATGTACACACCAACATTCTTCGTAATTTGGCATAAATCCCTTAACAAACAAATGATATCTAACCATCTCCCTGTTCACATAATTTACATTATTACACTTCAAACAAGGACATCTAATATTGTTTTAAGCATTCACATATTCTTTGTACGCATCATTCAGAAACACTTCGCAACTAGATCAAAATTCAGCTGTAGCACCTATCTGGCCAGCTGCCTTTCGCCGGCACATCTAACTACTGTCTGAATAGTAATCCATCGTATTATATATTGTACCTGTTACGTCACGAATTGTTGTATGTAAACATGGTCATCGGTTAGTAGAATACAAGATTCATATCTTAATATAAAATTTGGGAGTTGTCGTTGACACTCCGAAATTAACCTCACTTTCACTTCTCAAATTAAAATAATTAGCACAGTAGTAAGCAAGGATCGATCCCACAGAGAGTAAAGTTGTTGTAGAATTATTCTACTATTTCAACAGAAAATAAAGATGGGGGTTTTTTGAAAATTGTTTTAAACTCAGAAAACAGAATTAAATGATAATATTAATCAAGATGTAAAAACTTCAGTTCTGCAGTTCAGTTTCACCAAGTACAACAATCAATTAATCAAGTTATTATTATTTTTCCTTCAATGAAATTATTAGTTCTAGATAACAATAAGCTCTGTTATCAAAAATTCTCCTTAGATTTTCACTGTATGAAATAAGCTCTTCACCAGATTCAACTGTTATATAACCTAGAACAAGCACTCTAGATTTAATATGGTAGAAGCCTTAAAAAATAGAGAATTAGGCTAATCCAAGCAACAAACACATAAACTCGATTTGCTTAACTTATTTTCTGATAATCTTAGCAATACACAAAAGCTTGTCCACAATTAGTATTACCAAGTTACTACTTATGATGAAGACAAATATTAATTACACGTAATACCAATCTTAATGTAGCAGATGATAATGATCAAATTAACTCAATTGGCCATATCAAATCAATTAGATCAATTAGCATGCAATCAATGAAAATAGATTATCAGAAGAAATTTCACATAGGAAGGAATAAATAATAATGCTCAATTAATCAATTAATTGTAACAAGATTCTACCTCCCTTTAGAACTGAATGAAAAAAACTAGTCTGACACGCTCTTGAGTATGCACTCCAATAGATGATAGTTGATAATTGAATGAATAAAATCCTGACTATCATCCTCTAATTATAGTGCTAGAAAAAATTCTAAATCCTACGAGAATTAGAAATCCAAATCCTAAAAGAAATTACAAATCATAACTAGTTTCCATAAAGAAATAGAATTCAATTTGGAAATAAATCTCAGTCTAAAGAAATCCTAAATCTAATAGAAATATCAATCCAATTCCATGTAGAAAGTTGCCAAAAGTTGCATTTAGAAACTTTTCAAAAATCTAAGATTTCCCAGATTTTCCACACAAATTCGCCCATATTTCCTGCTGCAACGTCCTTTGGTAAAACAAACATAACTTTTTATCCGGGAGGAGTTACGGGGCCTTCTTCCTATCAAAATGAATATATCGACGAGATTTACAACTTTCATTCTTTGAGATTTGACAGATTCTGGCCGCATCAAGGTCGAAATCGGGCACCAAGTGACTGTTATGTAAATTGCAACTTCCAAACTTTGAAATTCAACTTCCTTCTGGTAAAAAGATCATAACTTTTTCATATGAACTCCGATTGGGACGATTCAAGATGTTCCAGAAAGCTAAGGAAGAGCTATACAATAAAATATAAGTCACAAGCCAAGACCATGTATCCATCTTAGGATTCAAAACTCTGTGATCTTCCCTTTTTCCTCAATAACTCCAATTCTTTCTAAAATCATTAAACACCTTAATAAGCTCATATACACATGAAACATTCAATAAAACTAAACATAAATGAATCAAAATAAATGAATAATATGCACTCATCATATATCACCACCCTTTTTACAAAGTCAGGTTTCTATCCCATTCAAGTATGTGACGTCCCATTGATGTCAACGACTTAAACACATGAATATTTCATTCTGAAGAAATTTCAGCAGCATGTCTCATCGGTCTCTAAGTACACAAAGTAGACTATGATTTATATAGTCTAAGTATGCACTCGGAGAACAATTAAAAATAAACAAACCGATGTTTCTTTATAATAAATAGACACACGTGGTTAAGTCATTAACACCGACCTAAGTGGGATCGAAATATACAAAAACAGTCTCAAAACGTGGACTATTCAAGATACACTCCTAATGAGTAAATCTTGAACGAGTTTTTAAGCTTACTATACTATACTATACGTGATAAATACAAATTTAATTACAAGCATATTAGAGATACATTGGATATTATATTATAATTTAGATATCATGTTATTATATAATAAATTATTCTATATTTATTGTTACATTATATTTTGGATATAGGATATATCCACAAGTAATTGGAACCCTAATATATTAATTATTTGAAATTAGGGTCAATTATGTCTATTATATTATATTTTATTTAATTTTAATTTATTATTTAAATTATGTTTAATTTATTCTATTCTATTTATTTATATTTAATTTAAAACATTTAAGCAACAATATATATTCCATACATTAACTTCACCCAATAGAGCGCGGGGAGAGGGGCACTAGTAGAAAAAAAATAAATATATTACGCCTAAAAACGTCGTAATTGGGCCCCCAAAAACGTCGTGATTAACAGTGTCATATAGTAAACACATTTACACAACGTTTTTAAAACGTTGTAGTTTGATACATCACACAACGTTTTTTTTTCTAAAAAATATTATATATTTGTTTTTCATAAAGTGTTGGATGCGTGAAAAAGTTGTAGATAGTATGATTCCATAACGTTTCTGACTTAAAAACGTAATACATGCATATATATAACGTTTTTGAATCTCTACCTTAACAAGCAACAACATTTATTTTGTCAAAAACATTGTAGCTGTGATGCATATACAACGTTTTTTAGAAGAAAAAAAGTTATGGCTTTAGTAAATATTGACAACGTTTATAAATTATTCCTATATTTGAAAATACATACACAGTGGTTTAAAAGTATCTACAATGACCGGTAATGTCACGATATAGCTAAAAAAACTCTAAATTCTCATTTAAAGCCAAAATATATCAAACATTCTCAGTTTCAAAATACATCCCAATAATACCATACGTTTACAGTTTCAAATTCACTTTTCAATATAATTACTACTATATTGAATTGTGAATTTGACTACATCAACTAAATATATCAAACTTTCCATAAAATTAAGCTGTGATGCACTACCTAATCATGTGCAAAACAGCTTTCTCCCAAAATACAAGTGTAACCCTGTACATCCACCGTTAACTCGAGGCTCTATATGTCTATATGTACCTGCTTACATAAGCTGCCCACTCACCCTGTACTTCGTCAATTTGTTCTTGTGTATGTTAATCCATTTTCCTTATCCCACTAAAATAAAATAACAAAAAGTTTAGTCTTCCACTGTAGACTTATTGGCCAAGTCTATTAGTTAAGATTTGAAAATAAATTATGCAAAAATGTAAAGCTTAAAAAAAGAACTAACCTTGGCTACAAAGTCCAAACTACAATTCTCAACTATTTCCTTCATAAAGCACATCACAAAATACCCGCACTCCTTGTATGTTGGTTGTACATGAGTTCCATAAACATAATTAGTAATTATGTCATGATAAATTAATAAAAATAACAAATGTCCATAATTAAACATCTTATGCTAATTAAATATATATACATATAAGCTAACATACCACCAAGATTCTCTATTGTGGTGATTTTCGTATTTGTTTAATGATTTGCGCATTGTAAGCTTTAATGACACTTCATGAGCAAGAGGGTGACACATATAACATCATGCACATAAAACTAGAGACACGATTTAATAGAAGAAATTTTATTGTAAAATTTTCCAATTGAACTATATTAAAAACAAAGTAATTTGAAATAAGATACGTGTTCACAACTTTTCTTCCCTAGTCCATTTCCCCCTTCTTTTTTCTTTTTTCCATTCAAATCCTTAAGGACTTTAACCCTACATAAGTCTCCACCTCAGAGCCAAGGCACCACAACTTCCCCCATCAACCATACCAATGGTAGCACCGCCAAATTCACCTCCAATTCCTCCATGGATTCATCAACAAATAGAACCCACAACCACCTCCTCCTTTTTCAGTAAGAGCAATTTTATGTGTTGAAGTAAGCAAAATAGGTGTTGAGCGTTACAATTTAAAGCTTAGAACAACTGTGTCAGTTAAGTAAGATTACTGGGAAAAGGATTACAGTAAAAATTGAACAACAAAGTCACCCAAGAAACCAAAAGATCTACAAATAACTCCTCCTTGAATAATGTCACGTATTTGTACAACAAAAAAACCATATTTCCACAAAATGTAAATGTCAATACTCAATAACAAAGTAACATTTCTTGCAAAAGAAAATGCTAAAATATAACTGTCCAGTCCAGTGCAGTGCAGGAACAGTAAGCGCAAAAAAGTAAACTACGACTGTCAAGCACCGGTTTAATAACCCAAACAACTTAAAGCTTCTATTGCTACAAAGATTATTATACTGCAACTCCTAGGAAAGTCTGCTAGAGACCAGAAGTTATGACAATGAAGCACTAGAACAGTTTCTGATGATGAATTCTCCTTAACGGTCATGAGCTAAAATATGTTGTTTAGAGCATTCTACAACCAAGTACCCTCTATATGAATCCTTGCTTTATAAATTCTGTTAAAAGTTATCATCAATGTTTGACATATCGATTCTGTGAAGTAAGAAGGAGCTCAGATCTAATCTAGTTTGTTAATTTTTGGTGGAAAAGGTAGGAGGAAGGAACTTCTAGGCGATTTCACAGATGAAGCATATAAAACCATTTAAGTAACACCAAGTGATCCCAAAATTACCTGTGAAGATAGATTTTGAACCAAAAGGTTATGATCATAAGGAAGATGAACACTGGCCTGAACCACAATAACATTAAGATTTGATTCCCCTGTTTCCATCATTTAACAATCATATGAGATCACCCGTCAGGGAACTTCATAACACTCCACAAAAAGACCATGGAAAACAAAGAAAAATAATACAATAGATCCTCATAGGGAATACAGTAAAACATCTACAGAACAAAACAAAACACCATATATATATATATATATATATATATATATACATACATATATGTATATATTTATTAGAGAGACTTGTCAAAAGAAAATAGAAACAAAGAAGTACTAAAACAAAATGGAAGCTCTACCAAATAATAACGAAACACAAAAGGAGACGGTACAAAATTAAACAAAAAAGCACCAGAAAAACAATAATTACCCTCATATTTCAATCCAACTAAGAGTTCAGTTATTTCCCCTGCCACCACCACCATATTTCAATCCAACTAAGAGTTCAGTTATTTCCCCTGCCACCACCACTTCAAAAATAAAAAGAAAATTAGAATAAAGCTCTCAAGACATCAGTTTTATTCAAAAGAAAAGGTAAATTCAACAATAATTCCAATAAAAGGCAAGATACTTGCATTTTGAAGGGTTTTTTTGGGAAAGCACAAACTGTTTCCACACCAGGAGCTGGACTAAAACTCCCACCACTGTAATCTTGGACATCATCACCAACAATCGCAAGTTCTCCTACTTCTTCAGCAGCTTCTCCTTCTGAGTCAGATTCTCATTGACACCTAACAACTATAGTGCCACAAAGCACTTAAATCAAAAAGTCTCATAGATTCCATATTGGAAGACAAAAAATTAACCCACAAACTAGCATTTTCTCAAACTGATATTAAAATTATGATAGCCTATGCTCTAAAAAAATGATAAAATTCTTCTAAACCTTGCAACCATAAGTAAAGGAAAAGTCAACCAAAAAAAATGCAGTGTTACCAAACAAAGCACGATTGGCTTGATATAAATGTTCACCATTAAAATACAAGTGATCCCTTATAATTACAACAATTATTCACTCGAACTCCTCATAAGCAATGTATCGAACACCTTGTGGGCACTGATTATATTCCCTCGATTGTATCTATGTGTCTTGTAATCTAGCCCCCCCCAAACATGGCATGACCAATGTAATCACCAAAAAAGAAAAATTTCATACTCAGGGATATATAAGCAAATTAGTCACATAAGTTTACATTCATCTTCCGATTTAAAGCAATAAGACCAGAAGTACCTTAGGTTTGGAGACAAATTATAATGGAGAATAGTTACTCTTGAACCTACCCGATCAACGAATGTAACCAAGAAAGAAAAATACTACTTCATTCCAAACATGCTATAAACTTGGACTTCTCAATCAGTAATATGTAAGGAACAGACTGATGTTCCTACTTAATTGAACAAAATCTACAGCTAATCTAGTAATCGAAGAAGAGTTTCTTCCTGTAAAAGAAAAGAATTATTAAAGGAGGGAGGAGCTCAGAAGAAAGAGTGAGAGAAATAGGTTTTTATTCGATCATCGCATATCCCAATACAACTCATTTCCTTCACTTATAGCTCAGCATTCAGCAACAAAAATGTAACAAACTCCAAAACAGAAGTGGAAATAAAAGACTAATATGTCCTTGGACTAAAGTGAACAAGGACTACTCTATCCTTACATACTAAATCAGGAAATTAATAACTAATATTAACCAACTGTTCTTATTAATAGGAAATAAAACTAAAGCAACTAATGCACTGCACTAAAGAAGAAGGATTGAGCTGCTGAGCATGATCTTGCACTAAGATAGGCCTTACAATTCCTCCCCCCTTAACATCAGCCTTGTCCTCAAGGATGAAATTATGGGAACCTGCTATGAAGACTATCCCAATCTTCCCAAGTTTCCTCGGAGGGTAGTGTATTAGACCACTGTACGAGGACCTCCACAGCCGCAACATTGTTCTTCTTCACCATCTTTCTTTCCAATATAGCCACAGGCTCCACCAAGAATTGTCCCTGGTCATTGATTGGAGGTAAAGTAGGAGAGTTGGGGTAATTTAAACCAATACACTTTTTAAGCAAACAGACATGGAACACTGGATGTAGTTTAGCATCAGCTGGTAATTGTATTTTATAGGCCATATTGCCAATTTTCTCGATCACAGGGAAAGACCCAAAATACTTAGGATTTAATTTCCCAAACCTGGTTTGAGAAATACTGGTTTGTTGATGGGGTTTGATCCTCAAATAAACCAAGTCTCCTACCATAAAAGACCTCTCAGTTCTAGACTTGTCAGCATAATGCTTTATCCTGGCCTGAGCCTCAACCAAGTTCTGCTTCAATAACTTAAGGAAATTGGTTCTGTCCTGACAGAAACTTCGAGTAGTGGAATCATGCACCCTCCCTTGTTGGTGAAAATTGAAGTATGGTGGTTTGTAACCATAAAGAGCTTCAAAAGGAGTTGGTTTTAACCCACTGTGATGGTGGGTGTTGTACCACCATTCTGCCAAGGGAATCCAGATAGTCCAACCAGTTGGTTTTTGAGCCACCATGTACCTCAAATAACATTCTAGCACTTGATTCAACCTTTCGGTTTGGCCATCTGATTGGGGATGATAAGCTGAGCTTAAATGCAACTTGGTTCCCACTAATTTAAACAAGGACTGCCAAAACAAACTAACAAAGACCTTGTCTCTATTTGAAATAATTGTAGAGGGAAACCCATGCAGCCTATATATCTGTGCAATATAAATTTGAGCCAAATCTGAAGTTGAGAAAGGGTGTTTGAGTGTTATAAAGTGGATATATTTGGTAAGTCTATCGACCACTACCCAGATAGTAGTATACCCATGTAAATTAGGCAAACATTCAATAAAGTCCATGGAAATGTCTGACCAAGGAGTTTCAGGGACAACAAGTGGTTGAAGAAGGCCAGGAGGTGCTACTGTCTCATGCTTCTGTCTTTGGCATATATCACACCCTCTGACTAGCTGAGTTACATCACCTCTTAGACTTGGCCAAAAAAAATGCTTGCTAATTCTTTCATAAGTCCCTCTAATACCAGAATGACCTCCTAAAGGAGAAGCATGGAATTCTGTCAACAATTTATTCCTTAGTGTTACATCAGGACCCACCACCAGCTTGTCCAAGAACTTGAGCCTCCCATTAGTATAAGAATAGCCTGGTAAAGATTGAGGATCCAGTACTAATTGAGCTATCATATCCTTTAGACCTTCATCAGCCTCCCAAGAAAGAGCTAATTCTGAAATCCACTGAGGAATTGCTGCAGATATAGCTAGGCAAGAAGAAGTGTTAGAATCCTCACGTATTGGTCTGGAAAGGCAGTCAGCTACTACATTTTCTTTTCCCTTTTTGTAAACAATCTCATAATCCAGTCCTAATAGCTTGGTAATCCATTTCTACTGGTTGACAGTGGACACCCTTTGATCCAGTAAGTACTTTAAACTCTGGTGGTCAGTTTTGATCTGAACTTTATTCCCAAGTAGGTAGTGCCTCCACTTGCTTATAGCATGCACCAAGGACATAAGTTCCTTCTCATAGGTGGACCAACCCAAGTGCTTAGGAGCTATGATTTTACTTAAAAAGGCTATTGGTCTGCCTTGCTGCATAAGGACTGCCCCCAATCCATAATATGATGCATCAACTTCTAGCACAAAAGGCTTGGTAAAGTCAGGCATTGCCTATATTGGAGATTTGGTCATAGCATCTTTGAGAGCCAGAAAAGCTTCTGTAGCAACTGTAGTCCATTAAAATCTGTCTTTTTTTAATAACTCAGTTAAAGGCCTGCTTATAATCCCATTGTTCTTGATAAATCTTCTATAATATCCTGTTAAACCCAAAAATCCTCTCAAGCTTTTGAGGTTTTGTGGTTGAGGCCATTTAACCATACAATCAATGTTGTCTGGATCAGTTGACACACCTTTATGAGATGTGATATGCCCTAAATAATGAACCTGCTCAGTCCCAAATGTGCACTTACTTCTCTTAGCTTATAACTGGTTAGTCTCCAGTAGCTGTAGTGTCAATTTAAGATGGGCTAGATGATCCTCCCATGTCTTGCTATACACTAGTATCTCATCAAAAAAACCAAAATGAACTTCCTAAGGAAAGGTTTGAATACCTCATTCATAAGGGACTGAAAAGTAGCTGGAGCATTTGTGAGGCCAAAAGGCATGACCAAAAATTCGAAATGTTCTGTGTGTGTTTTGAATGCAGTCTTTTGTATATCAGGTTCATGGACTCTGATTTGGTGGTAACCAGACCTCAAGTCTAGTTTCGAAAACCACTTTGCACTATGCAACTCATCTAGTAATTCATCAATGGCAGGGATTGGGAATTTATCCTTAATAGTTTGCTCATTTAAGGACCTATAGTCTACACACATCCTCCATGATCCATCTTGCTTTTTAACTAATAGGACTGGATCCAAAAAGTTATTAGTACTACCACTGTCAATTAAAATCTTGAGGAACTTCCCATGAGCCATCCCCAAAATCCTAATAGTATTGTTCTTACTATGCCCATATAAGGCATGTAGGGTTATATGTGCCTCCAGTGTACCCTCATCATTCACAACCTCCTTAGCATCTAGCCACAACACTCCTCATCCTCAGTATCAACCACCTCCTCTTCAGATGGCAATAACATAAACATGTGGGGTTTCTTACATTTGTGCCCAAAAGTATATGGTTCATCACAGGAAAAACATAACCCATTCCTTCTCTTCTCAGAAATTTGTTCTCTGGCCAGTCCTTTAATGGGAAGAGACCTGCTATATTCCATCTGGTTAATGGGAGCACCTGGATTAGAACTATCAGTTATCAATGCAGGCTTAGGAGAGGGTCCACTGCACTCTTCTGATAATTTCCCATCATACCAAATTTATTACTTATCCTGCTCTTTTTGACCCAAGCCTCAAACTTAGCCTCCTCCACCTTTGACACCCTAATTAATTCCTTAAGAGTAGTGGTTTTCAGCTCCTGAATACCTAACCTGATCTCCTCCTTTAGACCACCAATAAAGCAGTCCATGAAGAAGGACTCATTGAGGGTAGGGTTCCTTAAAAGAGCCCAACCCTTTAATTCTTTAAATTTTCTTTTGTATTCATCTACAATCCCAATCTGCTGCAGGTTCTTCAGTTCACCTATTGGATTTGCCTCAGACTCAGGACCAAATCTAGCTACAATTTCATCAACGAATCCATTCCATGTCAGTTCTACTCCTTCGTGAACAAACCCAACATACTATTCTTCAGCATCCCCTTCTAAATTCATGGTGGCTAAATATATTTTTTGATCCTCAGCCACAATATGATGTGCAAACAATTTATTACATCTTCTAACCCATGACCTAGGGTTAGTTCCATCAAATTTGGGAAACTCGAATTTAATAGCTTTAAAAATGCTATTACCAGCCCTTTCATTACTTCCCCCACCATCCATAGGACCCAATATTAAACCAGATGGATTGTTGGGATTACCAATATTGTTTTGAACCACAGGTAGCCTCATTGCTAGCAGAGCTTCAAGCCTTTGCATCATCTGCTGCATCTTCTGATCTATTTTTACTACAAAGTCCTGTTTGAGACCACCCATTTGTGCTCCAAAATCTTGCTTAAGACTCACCACTGACTCCTGCAACTGTGTCTTAAGTTGCAACAAGGACTCAGTGTGCTCCCCTATCTGCTCTTCCAAGTTGCTAAGACGCTGGTTGTTTTTTGCCATGAAGGAATCGACTGGCTCTAATACCAAATTGTAAGGAACATACTGATGTTCCAGCTTAATTGAACAAAATCTACAGCTAATCTAGTAATGGAAGAAGAGTTTCTTCCTGTAAAAGAAAAGAATTATTAAAGGAGGGAGGAGCTCAGAAGAAAGAGTGAGAGAAATAGGTTTTTATTCGATCATCCCATATCCCAATACAACTCATTTCCTTCACTTATAGCTCAGCATTCAGCAACAAAAATGTAACAAACTCCAAAACAGAAAAGGTAATAAAAGACTAATATGTCCTTAGACTAAAGTGAACAAGGACTACTCTGTCCTTACATACTAAATCAGGAAATTAATAACTAATATTAACCAACTGTTCTTATTAATAGGAAATGAAACTAAAGCAACTAATACACTGCACTAAAGAAGAAGGGTTGAGCTGCTGAGCATGATCTTACACTAAGATAGGCCATACATAATACAAACACAATTATATAAGAGCCTGAACAAATAGTCAAAAATAATAATAATTCAAATGCTTTAGAATTATAAAGGAAAAAAAAAGGATGGGATCTTCCTATCAACTTCGCTGTCAAAAACCAAACATTCATAATAAAATTCGCCATCACATGCATTTATAAACACCTAAAATCCCAAAATCAAATTACCCATCTTTTTGATAAGCAACCATCAATGCATACCTATATCAAATACTTTTTTTCAACACAACACACGCATTCATTAGACACTAAGATACCCATTAATCTATCAACATAAATTCATGAAATCACAAAACAAAATGAATTGAATCACCTACCTGTATTGCAATGACATCGGGGTCTAACGTTTCGACAAACTTGGTAAACACGGGCCAGTTGTTTTTGACACGAAGAAGAAAGCTATTAGCATTCCATGTCAAGAACTTTAAGGGTTCCTTCGTCTTGTTTGCGCCATCATCTGGTGGCATAGTTTGTGTTGTTTGTGATAGACTCCATGGCACGCCTACATGAGGTGGTCGTCAAGATCGTTTCTATCACATTTGTTGGGTGAATTGCTTGTCATCGTCTACATATAGACAGTAATCTTGGTACAATTGCTGGCGTTCGAAAATCTGCATTGAATGGACACCACACCTTGACCCCTCGCTTATATTGAAGCGATAATCTCGGTACAATCGACGATTGATAGGGTAGAAGACACCATACACACCAATGAATTGTTGTATGATAATTCAAATTAAATCTCAAAGAAATAACTAAGAGTTACTTAGGAATTCTTCAAAGAACCAAAGTAGAGAATAACCTCACAAATATATTGAATAATGAATAATGTGTTTGATTACATCAACTTGGACATCTATTTATACTAGTCAAAACAATCAAAATCCTAATAATAATAGAAATAAATTATTCTAATCCTAATAGGAATTGCAAATCAATGTGAAATAGAAATCCATCCAAATCCTAATAACAATAGGAACAAATTATTCTAATTCTAATAGGAATTGCAAATCAATGTGAAATAGAAATCCATTGTTTCCATAAACCGATAGAAACTTATTTAAAAAAATAAATAAATCTGAACTAATAATAAATCCTAATTTTAATAGAACGTGGGCTTTACTAGATTGATCAGAATTGGACTTGTATCAAATTGACCCAAATTTGTGTCTCATCCTTATCTTTGGGTTTTCTTACGTTAGCTTCAGCCCAAACATCTTGGATTAATCCATTGAGACCTTGTTTGAACCTCTTAGTTCTAGGCTTGCTTGATCCCCACGTCCCTTTAGTCTTGTTTGAGTCCACGCATGCCATGATCTCATCATTCCTCTCCTCTTGAAAAGGATTTATCCTCAAATCGTTACCTACATCAAACGGACTTAGATCAGTAACGTTAAATGTGGCACTAACATTATATTCACCTGGAAAATTCAATTTATAGGCATTGTAATTGATACACTTGAGAACTTGAAATGGACCATCTCCCCTCAGAAACAATTTTGAACGTCTTTGAACTGGGAATCTTTTTTTCTGCATATGTAACCACACCCAATCTCCGGGCTCAAAGATCACTTGATGTCGTCCCTTGTTCGCGTTCTTAATGTACTATTTCTTCCTCCTTTCAATGTTGAGCTTGACTTTTTCATGAATCTGCTTAACAAGATCAGCCTTTTTCTTTCCATCCATGTTAGTATATTCAGAAACAGGTAATGGTGATAAATCTAACAGCGTCAAGGGATCAAAACCATATACAATTTCAAATGGAGAAAAAATAGTAGCAGAATGAACAGAACGGTTATACGCAAACTCAATATGTGGTAAACATTCTTCCCATTGTTTGATATTCTTTTTAATGATAACCCGTAACAATGCCGACAAAGTCCTATTTACTACTTCAGTTTGACCTCCAGTTTGTGGATGACAAGTAGTTAAAAATAACAGTTTAGTACCTAATTTACACCACAAAGTCTTCCAAAAGTAACTTAAGAACTTTGTATCTCTATTAGAAATAATAGTTTTAGGAATACCATGCAAACGCACAATCTCCCTAAATATCAAATCAGCTACATGAGATGCATCATCAGTTTTGTGACATGGAATAAAATGTGCCATTTTTGAAAATCTATCCACAATTATAAATATCGAATCATGACCATGCTTAGACCTAGGTAAACCCAACACAAAGTCCATAGACAAATCAATCCAAGGTTCATTAGGAATAGGCAATGATGTATACAATCCATGGGGTTGAACACGAGATTTATCTTGGCGACAAGTAATACATCTATCACATATTCTTTTCACATCTCGTTTCATATGAGGCCAATAAAAATGTTCTTTCAAAACAGCAAAAGTTTTGTCAACACCAAAATGTCCCATTAAACCACCCCCATATGATTCCCTAACCCAATAACTCACGCAAAGAACATGCAGGTATACATAGTTTATTTTCACGAAACAAGAATCCATCAATTCTAAGGTATTTACCCACAACATTCTTTTCACAAGTTTTAAACTCTTCACCGAAATCAAGGCCATTAGCATATACCTCTTTGATTCGTTTAAACCCAAGCAATTTCGTATTAAAAGTATTTAACAAAACATACCTGCGAGACAAAGCATCTGCAATGACGTTCTCCTTACCTTGCTTATATCGAATAACATATGGAAATGTCTCGATAAATTCCATCCGTCGTGCATGCCTTTTGTTCAACTTGTGCTAACCCTTCAAATATTTCAATGATTTATGATCGGTGTGGATCACAAACTCCTTAGGCCACAAGTAATGTTTCCATGTCTCCAAAGCTCTAACCAAAGCATACATCTCTTTGTCATATGTAGGATAGTTCAAAACTGCACCACTCAACTTTTCGTTGAAATACGCCACTGGTTTCCCTTCTTGCATCAACACATCTCCAATCCCTAAACCTGAAGCATCACACCCAATCTCAAAAGTTTTAGCAAAGTTGGGCAAAATAAGTAAATGAGCATTTGTTAATTTATCCTTTATCAAGTTAAATGCTTTTTCCTGCTCATCATCCCACTTAAAGTTATGAGTAGGTTTTTAACCTACGAATTAATCTCAATTAGCTTGGTATATTATGATTTTTTGGGTATATTCATGTTACTTGTAATGGTTTTTGTTTCATCTTGGAGAATGGCTTGGAGAGGTTAAAGAACAAAAGTCGGAGAAAAAAAAACCAAGTTACTGAACTTTCTGTCTGTGCGGCGCGGGGCGCTATTATTGGCCTAAGCGCGGCGCGGGGCACGCTGAGATGAGGATGTGTACTGTCTACCTGGTGTGGGCTGAGCTACTTTACAAGGGGACCTGGCGCGGGGCGCGCCGGTCTGACGACTTGGATGCTGATTTTGTTTCCTTATGCACAGAAGTTGACTCAATTAAGGATTAATGATTGTCTTATGTAATAGGGTTTGGTTAGGAGTATAAAAGGGGAGTTATTTCTTAGTTTTAGACATTCTTATGACTAATAACCATTGGGGGCTACATAATTGGAGCTTTTGGATCTTGAATTGGAGACTTTGCGAGTCATATTTTGGAGAACAAGATTGAAGATCATCGATAGAGTTTTTCCTTCTTCCTTTTAAATTAATTGTTATACTCAAGATGTTTTCCAATAATTATTTGTTAGTTTTAATTATGATGATGAACTAAATTCTTAATTAGGAGTACAATTGAACCTTTTGATATGCAATAATTAAAGTATATTTATTCTCACTTATGGATTCTATTGAGTTGATTATTATATTTTGTGATTGATTAAATAATTATTTGGCCAACAATTAAACAGATATCGTTGATTGAATTGAAAGAGGAAATCTTAGATTAGATCTGAATATAATAACGCATGATCTTGTTGATTATTTTGAATAACATAACAGTGTATGAAACGAAAGTATTTATATGTCATGTGTAACTTTGTTAGGAGTTTGTGCTTAATGAATCTGTTTTAAGTGTCTTGCACGAAAGTAGCAAAATAATTGAAACAGATCTTTTTATTAACCATTGAAAGATGATAGTGAATTGATAAGTAATCCTAGTTAGCAACTCATTGGATTAATTAAGTGAGAATAAGATAAAGCAATTATTGCAAAGCAATTGGGGAAATTGTATTCCTAAACTTTAATCATCTGATAATCGATATTTGTCAGTCTAATTAGTTTTTAATTATCTTATTTTAATCAACTTTTACAAACCAATTGGAGTGACTGTTTAAGTGAATTTGAATTGATAAAAGCTTGTTAATTAGATTAGTTATTAGTAATTGTTCTCTGTGGGATCGGCAACCTTTCTTATCACTTTATTTCTTGATTGACCGTGTGTACTTGCGCGTATTTGTTATTATATAAATCGAATAAATAAGTTTTTGGCGCCGTTGTTGGGGAGCGGTTCTAATAATTATTTTGTTAATAGTTTTTATTAGTTTAATTTATTCAAACAAAATTTTCTTATTTTTTTGTTTACTTTTACAGGCTTCCTATTGTTCAAGTCTGTTCAAGCAGTGATCCGAGAATTATGCGTGCATCAGAGTAAGTTTAATGGTTTATGCAAAACGTTCCAAGGGTCCAGATTTAGTTCCGTACGACAGTGAGATTGAACACACTTTTAGAAGGAAACTTAACTTCAATCAAGCTACTATGGACAATCAGATTGGTATGGCAGAAGAAGAACATAAACCGCTTCGAGAATATGGCATGCCTAAAGTTACAAATATCCAGTCGAGCATAGCACGACCTGCTATTATAGCCAATAGTTTTGAGCTCAAATCAGGCACGATACATATGATCCAGAACTCGATACAATTTGGCGGAGCACCAAATGATGACCCTAACGATCACATCATCAGCTTCTTGGAGATTTGCAATACGTTCAGATTTAATGGAGTGTCAGAAGATGTAGTAAGACTAAGACTATTCCCGTTCACCTTAAAAGATAAAGCTAAGAGTTGGCTGCATTCATTACCACCAGGGTCAATAATAACATGGAATGACTTAGCACAAAATTTTCTCGCTAAGTTCTTTCCCCCAGCAAAAACGGCAAGAATGCGAGACGAAATCTTATCATTCAGGCAATTTGATTCCGAATCCTTATATGAGGCTTAAGAGAGATACAAGGATCTGTTACGAAAATGTCTCTATCATGGTCTATCATTGTGGTTGCAAGTGCAAACATTCTACAACAGTCTTAACAGTCATATAAGGACAAGTATTGATGCCACCGCTGATGGAGCTCTGAATGCAAAAAGCTGTGAAAAAGGCTATCAATTATTGGAAAACATTGCCGCCAATAACTATCAATGGCCTACCATCAGATTACCTCAACCAAAAGTGGTAGAAGAATTTGAATTGGACGCCGTCACAGCTTTATCCGCTCAGGTGCCAACACAAATTTCAGTGTTAACGAAGAAAATTGATGCTCTGGGGGTGCAGAATGGTCCAAAAACAGAAGTAGTATGCGAATTATGTGCAGGAGCTCATCCACCGGAGCAATGTGCTATTAATACAGAGTCAGTGCAGTTTATTGAAGCAGGCAGCCATATGGGGTGAACTCAAATAGTTAAAATTTGGGGGTGGAGAAATCATCCAAATTTCTAGTGGAGCAATAATCAAATGCATCACCAGACTCAACCACAAGTTCCACGACAACCAGCACCACCAGGATTTCAACCAAAGCAATAACAACAACTTCCATCGCAAGAAAGGAGACCAGAACTTGAGGAATTAATGGTAAAGTACATCAAGGATAACAAGGCATGGAAGAACATGCATGATGTGAATTTACGGAATATAGAGAACCAGATTGGGCAATTGGCTTTAGCTATGAATACTCGTTCTTAAGGCTCATTGCCAAGCGATACAGAAGCAAACCTGACAGATGGAAAAGAGCACTGTAAGGAGATTACTTTGAGAAGTGGGAAGGATTTAGAGGATTCAGCTAAACCCAGTTCAGCTAAGCAGCAACTTAACGATGAAATTGTCAATGAACAGTCAATAAAAGAGAAGGAAGTTACAGATAAAGCGACAGAAAAGAAGAAATCAGAAGAAAAAAATAGAACTTAAAAAACCCGAATCCTATGTACCGCCAGTTCCATACCCAAGTAGACTCCACAAGGCTAAGGAGGCCAAGTAGTTTTCAAAATTTTTGGAGGTATTCAAGAAATTACAAATTAATATTCCCTTTGCTGAAGCAATAGAACAAATGTCGAGTTACGCAAAGTTCATGAAGGAGATACTATCAAAGAAAAGAAGGTTAGAAGATTTTGAAACGGTTGCACTCACAGAGGAATGTAGTACAATATTGCAGAAAAAGTTGCCACCAAAGCTCAAGGATCCAGGAAGCTTCACCATACCTTATACCATCGGAACTAAGTTTTTTGGCAAAGCATTGTGCGACTTGTGGGCTAGTATTAATTTAATGCCATTATCCATCTACTCTCAGTTGGGTCTACTAGAAGTGAAGCCGACCAATGTAATTCTCTAGCTAGCAGACCAGTCTTTAACGTACCCACGGGGGATAGTGAAGGATATATTGATTAAAGTTGACAAATTCATCTTTCCCTCCAACTTTATAGTACTTGACTTCGAGGAAGACAAGGAAATCGCACTTATAGGCATCCATTTTTAGCTACAGGAAGAACATTGATTGATGTGCAAAAAGGGGAACTCACGATGAGGGTACATGATTAAGAAGTGACCTTTAATGTGTTCAAAGCAATGCAGTTTCTGAAATAGGCTGAAGAATGTTTTAAACTCGATGGGGTTGAATCCGCATTGAAGGAATTTTCAGAATTTGATGTACATGGTGATCCATTTGAGACAATGTTAACACATCCACCTGCAACAGATTTCCCATCTTCGTTAGAATACTTGAACCTATTGAATACATCGCAGTTGTTCATACCATATGGAAAGCGATTTAAAGAATTAGGAAGATCTGAGAAATCAAATTCACGACTGAAGACATCAATTGAGGAACCTCCAGCATTAGAGTTGAAGCAACTACCAAGTCACCTCAAGTATGCCTATCTAAGGGAATCATCGACTCTACCAGTTATCATCTCAACTTTAATCATGGTAGACCAAGAGGAGAAATTATTGAGAGTGCTTTGAGAGTTTAAAACTGCGATTGGATAGACAATAGCTGACATAAAGGGAATCAGTCCCTCATTCTGCATGCACAAAATTTTGTTGGAGGACAAAGCTAAACCAGACGTGGAACAATAACGCAGATTGAATCTAATTATGAAGGAGGTGGTAAAAAAGGAAATCAGTAAATGGTTAGACGCTGGAATCATCTATCCTATATCAGACAGTTCGTGGGTTAGCCCGGTGCAATGTGTTCCCAAGAAGGGAGGAATGACAGTGGTGGCAAACAAAAATAACGAACTGATTCCAACAAGGACAGTGACTGGATGGCGAGTGTGCATGAACTACAGAAAATTAAACAAAGCATCTCGCAAAGACCACTTCCCTTTACCATTCATCGATTAAATGCTTGACAAATTAGTCATGCATCAGTTCTACTGCTTACTAGAAGGATATTCCGACTATAATCAAATTGTCATAGCACCGGAAGATCAGGAAAATACTACATTCACATGCCCTTATGGAACGTTTGCATTTCGAAGAATGTCGTTCGAGTTATGCACTGCACCAGCAACGTTCTAACGCTGCATGATGGCTATATTCTTCGACATGGTGGAGAAAAACGTAGAGGTATTCATGGACATTTTCGGTATCCAGGGAGTCCTTTGATCTGTGCCCGCCCAATCTAATGTTAGTACTTCAAAGGTGCGTGGACACTAATCTGATCCTTAACTGGAAAAAATGCCATTTCATGGTACAAGAAGGGATCATATTAGGCCATCGGGTTTCAGCTGAACGATTAGAAATTGATCGAGCAAAAATTGAGACAATTGAGCATTTATCTCCTCCAACTTCGGTAAAAGGGATTCATAGTTTCTTAGGCCATGCAGGGTTCTACCAATGCTTTATCAAGGACTTCTCCAAAATCACTAAACCGTTGTGTGCCTTGCTTGAGAAAGATGTGCCATACAAATTTGACGCTAATTGTCTCAAGGCATTCGAGTTGTTAAAACATAAACTAGTTACTGCACCGATTATTGTTGCACTAGACTGGACTCTCCCCTTCGAAACTAATGTGAGACACTAGAGACTACGCTGTGGGAGCAGCTTTGGGCCAACGAAAGGACAAGGTATTCCATACAATTTACTATGTAAGCAAAACATTGAATGACGCGCAAGTAAATTACACAACAACAGAAAAGAACTTCTTGCAATAGTATTTGTGTTTGACAAGTTCTATGCTTATTTGATCGGTACAAAGGTCGTGATATTCACAGATCACTCGGCCATTAAATATCTCATCTCTAAAAAGGACTCCAAACCACGGCTAATTCTATGGGTCATCCTCCTACAAAAATTTGACCTAGAGATTCGAGACAGAAAGGGAACTAAAAACCAAATTGCTGATCACTTGTCTCGATTAGAGAATGAGCAACAACTGAAAATTGATAATAACACAATCAACGAATCCTTTCCTGATGAGCAATTATTTACAGTGGAAACAGAAACTCCTTGGTATGCGGATCATGTGAATTACATTGTAAGCGGGGTGATACCCTATGACCTTAGTTTTCAACAAAAGAAGCGATTCTTGTTTGAGGTGAAACATTACATGTGGGATGAACCCTTCCCATTCAAACGATGCTCAGATCAAATGATACGACGATGCGTGGCTGAAATAAAAATTGAAGGAATTCTACAACATTGCCACTTGTCCTTGAATGGTGGACATTATGTGTGACAACCCCAAAACAGGTCCATTCCATCCAACCTATTCTGAGTCGCCAAATACATGGTACAGAAAATAACTATAACTTTATTACAACAATTGTCGTGCAAAATACAACAACACATATGCTGTGAGTTTGGATACAAATATATACCAAATGTGACTCATGTTCCAACCGTGGACATCACCTCACAATGACACCTTACATAAAGGTATAGTCAAAAATTGTTTTAGAAATTAGAATCTTTGGGAAGTGCTCAAGGAAACCTTCGTACATGGGAGGCCATGCGTCTAGGTTATGATAGATATCATATGGCCACAGAATTATCCTTGGTTGACCCAATAGACCCCAAAGAAAAATAAGAAGATTACTATCATATTCTTCCCAATGGTGAGTCTTCTCTTGACATATCATTATCTCTACTGTCTCTAATTGAGAATTATACTTCAAACAAACACCAATATTATATAGGTAGTGCTCGTATATATACTCAGCGAGTGGATGAGCACATCCCTGTCTTATGATGACACGAGGTTGTATGTCGTTAGACATCTTGTATGATAGTGGCAAACCACCCTTCCAACGTTGGGTACACCTTACCCTATTGGATTCACCAAATATAACTACTAAATGAACTTTTCTATACTGCTTCGGGAGAACATCCACAGCTAGAGACCACCGTTCTATTTCCCCGTTACCCTCGCTCGACCCAGCTACACTCTTATTACCTGAAAGAAATTGTGAAGCAAAAGGGTGAGCACAACTAGCTCAGTAAAGAATATCATGACTAAAGATAATTAAATTATCAATAGCCTTCATCAATAATAAATCAGAGATTTAGAATATATGGTAAATGATAAAAATTTCAACCATAGTTACAGCGGAACGAGCAATCCATTAGAAGAGTCAAATAGACTATAAAGTCTATTATTTTCTCCATGTTAAAAATCCACCAACAATGTTTTATCCCTGTAACATCAATCAACAATTCTGGTCCACAATCATATGAATAACTCATAATCATAACTGTAGTTCTAAATTCCTCTTCTCATCTAAGACGAAGATAATTTTCATCACCTGAAACATCAAACATCATGGTTATACCAAATCACAGTTTCTGTTCATAATCATACTAATAACTTCATCTTTGCACTACGGGGCAAAGATATTCATCAACAAGTCATCTTTGCACTACAGGCCAAAGATATTCGTCAACAGTTCATCTTTGCATTACTGGCCAAAGATATTCAACAACAGGTCATCTTTGCACTACGGGCCAAAGATATTCATCAACAGACCATCTTTGCACTACAGGCCAAAGATATTCATCTACAATTCATCTTTGCACTACAGGCCAAAGATATTCCTCAACAATTCATATTTGCACTACATGCCAAATATATTAATACCTCAAAGAATATATAATCATTTAAGAATTTATATAAACAATAATTATAACCATGTTGATCATTTCACCTTTGCACTTAAGCTAAAGATATTCAATTATAAATTCAATGGTCATGATCATACCAGTCAACAATTCAACTTTGCACTACTGGCCAAAGAGAACCCATAGTCATGATCATACCAAAAATCTACCCATCTTTACACTCAAGTCAAAGAGAAATATCATCATTAGGGTTATAAAAATGTGATATATGATAATAAAATCAATATAATCAACATATAGATTTAATCTCAAGAGTAATATTCATAAATCAACTATAATTTGGTTAGAAAAAGAAATCAATTTTGTCGTGAATAGTAAGTCATGAATAGTAACTCGTGAATAGTAACTCGTGAATAGTAACCTCGACTCAAAAAGGTAGAAATTCCACAATAAAATCCATACCAATATTTCGGTATAATGATATTGAAAGAATAACATTTCTTAAGCTTATAAACAATTTATTTAAATTGTTTACACTTACTAAATAATGCATTTAATCATTCAAAAATACCAAACTCATAAGATTTCATTATCAATAACCAAAACCCTCATCAAAACTCTGCATATACCTCATATAGGATTCTCAAGCTATAAAATCCTATTTTCCAATTTTCTTACTTCACATAACATATTTAATTCATTTACTCATAACTAGTACATTTTCATGAAAAATACCAAATCAGTTCCAAAAATATTTCTTTTCTGAAATTTACTATAATATAGTCCCATAGTGAACATATATTTTTCTCAGAATTTTTAAAAGTCATTTACTATTTTTCATATGGCCAAAACAGCCGAATATTTAGACATTTATCAAAAATTGTACTTTTATCCAAAAATTCTGAAATTAACAGAGTATACTTCCATCATATACATGTACTCCCAATAAAAATTTCATCAATTTTGGAGTTAACCACAAGAAATTATAAGCAGTTACTTTTAAAATAGTCTTTTCTCATAAAATTCATAACTCTCAATCTATACATCCAAAAATCACCATTTTTGGACACAATCAATAAAACTCATCAAAATATCATTTCAAATTTTTTCAGAATTTTTGAAGTTCAGAAAAATTACGAAACTGAAAAACATAACAACCCGTAAAATCCATTACTATCCCTTACAATCCCTTACCTCAAAAGAGTAGCACTTCTGACTGGAATGCAAAGCCGAAGGAAACTTGCACTGAATAACAACTCTCAAAGTATCTAAATACTCACAAAATATGCTTCATAATATAGAGAGAGAAAGAGAGAAAGCTTATGTTTCTGGTGTGATTTTCAATTCTAACTTAGCCCTCTATTTATAGGAAAATTTTGGTAGGTTTGACCTGCAACCTGATGGCTTTACCTGCTACTATTCCCACCCACCACATTTGAAATATAATTCAGCACATTTCTTCACCAACCACAAGTGGGGCCCACCAATTCTAGAATTTTCCACCAAAATGATAAACTCCAAAAATTCAACAATTTCTGAACCAGTCATCTCGTAAAATTCATAATAAATCATACGTTCATTTTTAACTGTTCAAAATTTGTGGGCATATACTCAACTTATATATGTATAACATATCCAAAAATTACCACGATCCAACGGTCGGATTAAAAATTATAACCCCCGCAAAATATCTCAAAAACCCTGATTTTTAATACCTCCATTCCGACAAAAATACGGATAAAAATCTCAACATTAACTCCTTCATTTTTTAACCACAAAAATATATCCCTCATTTATATCCACATAAAATAAATATTTTCTTATCATATGAATCAATAATTAATTATTCACAAATAATATTACAGAATCACATTTATGACAACCAGGCCGTTCCCAGGAAAGAGGGGGCTTTCCAATAAGGATTTTTCCTTACTGGCGCGCAATTAGATGACCAAACCTCTCCTTAGACAGAATTTTCTAGTTATTGCCAATAATGTTATCTAATAATATTATTCAAATAATATGAATTATTGATCTGATAATGGGAAATACTGTGCAGCAACAATTATTGAACAACAACAATATAAAATTTCAACGTAGCAATTATTGAAACAATAAAATAAAATATTGAACAGTAATTACTGTAACAATTATTGAGTAGTGCCTTCTTACGTAAGAATCAATAATTTTAAAAATACTGTGCAATACCGTGTGCCACTGTGCAATAACGCGTATTACTGTATTTTAACCACCGGGTATTCCAACAGTGTTAACGGTAACAACTACGCCGTTATTTGTAAAAACTCAACTTTGTCGTTTTCTTCACCCGACAGTTATTCTGTTATGGGGCCCACAAATGGCTGCGCCGTCGTACGAATATTCCCCGATAGAAAGAATATTCCCCGACAACAATGATTATTTTATAACCACTTGCTTATTTTGAAAAAAATCATATTTCACTCATAACTTTAAACTTTTATCAATTTAACCATTTACTGAATAGTAATTATAAGAAAAATTGAATACTTTTATTTCATAAAATTCGGGGTCTTACATTATGGCAGAGATAGGACAGCCGCAAAGGTATTCCAATTAGGCTTCTTTTGGCCAACTTTGTTCAAGGATTCTTATGCCTTCGTTAAAAGATGCGACATATGCCAAAGAGTGGGGAATATAACAAGTCGCCATGAGATGCCACTGAATACAATGCTAGAAGTCAAATTATTTGACATTTGGGGTATTGACTTCATAGGGCCATTTCCATCATCCTTCAATAACAAATATATTTTAGTGGTGGTAGATTACGTTTCCAAGTGGGTTAAGGCAGTATCTTTACCAACCAACGATGCCAAGGTGGTTCTGAACTTCCTTCGAAAAAATATTTTTACTCGATTCGGGACTCCATGAGCCATCATCAGCGACGAAGGTACACACTTCTGTAATAAATCTTTTTCAGCTCTGCTAGCCAAGTATGGGGTTAGACACAAAGTTACCATGACATACCACCCTCAAACGAATGGGAAAGCAGAAGTATCTAATCGGGAAGTGAAGAAGATCCTAGAGAAGATTGTTAATCCAACACGGAAGGATTGGGCGAGCAAACTACATGAAGCATTATGGGCATATAGCACAGCGTACAAAACCCCAATCGAAATGTCCCCCTATCGGCTGGTGTTCGATAAAGCTTGTCACTTACCGGTTGATCTGGAGCACATGGCGTATTGGGCGATTAAAAAGCTAAATCTGGATCTTGACGCTGCCGGTGAAAAACTACTTCTTCAACTGAACGAACTGGACGAATTTTGAATGCAAGCATATGAGAACGCCAAGCTCTACAAGGAACATACCAAAAGATGGCATGATAAACACACTGTCCAACGACCCTTTGAGGCTGGTCAATCAGTTTTACTCTTAAATTCTAGGCTTACATTATTTCTGGGTAAGCTAAAGTCAAGGTGGTCTGGGGCTTTCACAATCACCAAAGTCTTCCGTATGGGGCAATTGAAGTTCAAGACCCCAATAGTTTTTAAACATTCAAAGTTAATGGACAGAGACTAAAGCACTACTGGGGCAAAAGAATCGATCGACAAAACATCTCTATCCCACTTAAAGAGCAAGATTGATGAATCAAGCGACAAAGTTGGGCTGACGACGTTAAACCAAGTGCTTCTTGGGAGGCAACCCAATTTCTAAACCTTTTCTCTTTCCCCTGTTCAATAATTTTTATTTCATATTAAAGTCTAGGTAGTTATTTGTCAATGCATTATAGTAGTAATGAATTAGTTGTTGTTTTACTGTAGGTATCTAGGAGAAAACTAGAAATCATAGACAAATCCTCAGATTAGCGTGGGGCGCACCAAGATCCAAAGTAAAATGGCGCGGGGTGCACTACCCAAGGCCTCAGTCACTGTCCACACAGCACGAGGCGTGCCATGATCTAAAGCAAACCGGCGCAGGACGCGCCACTCTGTAACTCAACCACTGTTTTCATAGCATGGGGCGTGCAAGTATCAAGGTATTAAGGGCGCGGGGCATGCCGTTCAGCAACATCAATTTTTAATCAAGGGTTTCACGCTGTCACAATTTCATTCTCACCCAACCTCTTGCTCTACTTCCTGAATCCACTCCCAACTCTACTTCTTTAACTCAACCACAACCCCTTTACCTCCCAACTCCAAACTTTGTACACGTTTAATCCTTTTCCAACTCTATTTCCCGAATCCATTCCCCAATCATATTGGTGTTTTTTGTCCAATCCACTTCTTATGTTCTCAAATTTCACACCCACTACCAAGATTTGTTATCAACGATTAGGCATCAAAGTTCCACGAATCAAGAGAGTCAGTGTTTGGAGTCGATTAGCATACAAGAGGTAACTTAATTGAAATACTGTGCACTCACTTTCTATATTTTATGAATCTATATTTTACATCTTGTTATTTGGGAATCCTTGGGATACTGTTGCCCGAGGAATGCATTGGAGGGTAGTTTCTCTTGGAATACTTGCTAGTCATAAGGAGTGAGTTTGGGGGGTAATCTCAGTAATGTCCAACAACTGCTTGATAAATTGCCTGACCAAACTCAAACTCTCTATAGTCACAACACACCATGCCTTCTCACAAGCGACCACGAGCCTCCACTTCTAGTGCTCGGGCACAATTCAATGGTTCTAAATTTGTGAGTGAAGCAACAGAGATGCTATTTAAAACCATAATTGACAAAAAGACTCTTGTTGAAGCCAGATGCTAATCTGGATGGTGATATGGCTCTCATGATCTTGGAGCGCAATTGGTTCTAACTGGTTGAACAGCCGCAACCTGCTGTGATCAACATCGTCAAGGAATTTTATGTCAATGCTATTGAGATGTTGGTCACGTGGTCATGGTGCGGGGTAGCCCGATTTCCTTTCATGCCAAATCTATCAATGAATATTTTGGGTTGGAGACACCTTCTGATGCACGATACGAGGATCGGTTGCCGAATTTAGATGAGCTTATTGTCTGGTTGTGCAAGCCAGGAACGCAGTGGGTCACACGAGCGGGCACAGATAAGAAGATTAGCTTTCCTCACTCCACCTTAATTTGCTATAGCAAGGCCTAATACGCATTCATATGTGCCCGATTGATGCCCACACGACATCAGAATGATGTGACTAAGGAGAGGGCTAGGCTGTTATATGACATTGTCCACCATCACTTCCGAGCGAACAATGAGATTGTGTTTTATAAAGTGGATGTGGGTATGTTCATTCAGGAGTCTATAGAACGTTTGCTACGAGGTAGTACCATGGGTGGCCTTCTCTATGGATTTCTTATCATTGATCCGTGCCGCAAAGCCGGAGTACAATGGCATTCATTCGAACCAATTCTGCAGCCAATGGCACTCATCGACCATGCAACCATCGACAAATATAGAGTATGGGAATGCACACAATTACACCCGCGAGGAGAAGGGTACATCATGATACGACCCCCATCATAGCCGGTCGCCGATGATCCGATGGGCGAAAGAACTAGGCCTGCTACATCTTCGCGGTTTTCGAGATAACATCTCTTGTGGTTGGCTCAATGCAAAGATATGATGCATGAATATAATGTTAATGCTTTCACTGCTTTCGTGGATGCTTTTTCTTGGTGTAATCCAAATGCCGATCCAGTTTATATGCCTGTTCCTCCTATCCTTCCAGCGTACCCTCCTTCGGATGAAGATGGTCCACTTGACGAGTTTTGACTCATCTCTCAGGGAAGTCCTCATGCTTATATTCTATTTTTATTAATGTAATGAGGACATTACTTGTGTTCAGTTTGGGGGGGGGGTTTGCTTGGTTAGTTTTTAATTTAGTTTATTGATTTTTGTTAGTTTTTGATTTCTGATAAGTTCATAATTGCTTTGTTCATTCATTGGCATCGTTCATGCATTGATATATATATATATATATATATATATATATATATATATATATATATATATATATATATATATATATATATAAAATGTATTCATTTAGGATTTGTGTTAATAGATGCATGTATATATCATTTTGTATTAAGATTGAGTATTCATGCCTTGGTATTTTAGATATCGACCTATGATGATATTGGGTTACCCTATTTTGTGCATTAAATTGGCTATCATATTTTGATTAATTGTGGACGTAGTAACCTCATAATATACTCTTGGTTGTTCTCTGATTTCAAGCACATTAACTGAATATTGGTAGCAATTAAGAAATTTATGTGGAACAGATCATGGACACTCACTTGAGCACTATTTTTGATGAAGCATTGGCTTTTACATAAGTTTGGGGGAATCGTGAAAAAAAAAGAAAAAAATATAGAAAAAATTAAAGAAAAGAAAAAGCAGCACAATAATTACAGATGAAAGTAAAACACCGACTTAGTTCTACTTCGTGGCCTTTGTTACTCGGATAAGTAAGCCCTAGGGGATGTCTCTACACCTAATGCCCTAAAGCCTTTAGGTTTGGGAGTCGTTGGTCGAAAGTTCGATACACGGATAACATTAAAAAGCGTAAGGGGGTGGACATTGCACGAGTCAGATATGGTACATAATTGGTGGGAAGGAGCATTAAAATGTACCCGCTGTGAATAACATGATTTCCCCTGTATTTACGTGGATGCTAGATTTGGTTGATAATTGGTGAAAAGAGTGATTGCGTGAGTTTGATTCCATAGATGAATTTGTAGCTACTGATATGATGTTGGGCACACACAGAGGAAAATTGGCCAAGGCTGTGTTAGAAGGGTGATGGTGTGCACGATTATGAATATATATGATGTCATAGTAGATGCAAGTTATTGGGTTATCGCTGAGGTGTATACGCTATTTAGTTGCCAGGGTTGTTGCTCAAATTGTGCATTCATTTGTGTCTAATGTGTTTATCATATTTGTATTTGCATGAGGACAAGCAATGTTTCAAGTTTGGGAGAATTTGATGAGCGGGTTTTTAACCTACGAATTAATCTCAATTAGCTTGGTATATTGTGAGTTTTGGGTATATTCATGTTACTTATGATGGTTTTTTGTTTCATCTTGCAGGATAATGGCTTGGAGAGGTTAAAGAACAAAAGTTGGAGAAAAAAATACCAAGTTGCTAAACTTTCTGTCTGTGCGACGCGGGGCGCGCCAATATTGGCCTAAGCGCGGCGCGGGGAGCACTGAGATGAGGATGCTACTGTCTACTATTTACTTGGCGTGGGCCGCACTACTTTACAAAGAACCTGGCGCGAGGCACACCTGTCTGACGACTTGGATGCTGATTTTGTTTCCTTTTGCACAGAAGTTGACTCAATTAAGGATTGATGATTATCTTATGTAATAGGGTTTGGTTAGGAGTATAAAAGAGGAGTTGTTTGTGACGCCCCCAAAATTAGGTATACATCACCCATCTTGGGTCGTCAGATACATGGTACAGAATACAAATACAACTTACTAATACAACTGTCGTGTACAATATGACAAAACATAACTGTGAGTTTGAATACAATTATTTTCTACTAGAGACTATATAAACTCAAAAGGAGTCCTCATTACAATTATTGTCATTGTATTTAACAGAATAGTGAGGACTACTAATACTATCATCTGGTCCATCACTCCGTTCTCTGACTCGTCCTAGCTATATTCTCATTTCCTGAAGAGAACAGTGAAAGAAAGGGTGAGCTCAACTAGCCCAGTAAGAAATATTATGACTAAGATAATGCAGAATAAATTATCATTAGCCTTCAACAGTGTTAAACTGATAAAATATAACGAACATCAAGTTTAACTGCAGCGGAAAAAGCAATCCATTAAAAGAGTCGAGTAGAAAATAAAATCTACTATCTTCTATGATTTAAAAGGTTTTTCAACACTGTTATCGTTGGGACTCAGCTTAATAAAATAATCCACATCATCGAATCACCCCTGCACTACGGCCAAGGTTATTCGTGTATTCATTAATGGTCATGATCATGCCAACAACTGTCCATCAATGCACTACGGGCCAATGAGGACTTTTACCACATCATTTGTAGCATTACGGTCATGATTATACCGAATAATCCCTGATCATAATCATACCAAGTCCATCTATGCACTACAGACCACAGATGACTTTCAATATTTTATAAACATGAGGATGATGACAATGATATAAGAATTCAATAAAACAAGTTCAAGAATTAATTTATCCAAGAATTAACAACGTCCAAATTGTCAACATGATACTGCTTTGTGGAGTAAAATTCAAGAATGCTTAGAAGAATATTTTCATGAAAAGATACTGGATGAAACGCAATTATCAAGGATATTCCACAAATTTCATGGAGTATAGAAGTCAAAACTTAACCAACTGAGTATAATAAGGAATGGAATAACAGAAGAAATCACCATGCATGCGATAGGCCGCACAGACAGGTTATTCCAATAGAATAATAAATAATGGAACTAGATCCGTCGTAAAACGCACAGACATGATATTCCAACAGAATAATAATAAAGACGGAACCGGGTCCGGTGTAAAATACACAGACAGGATGTTCCAACAGAATAATAATAAAGACAGAACCAGGTCTGGTGTAAAACACACAGACAGGATGTTCCAACAGAATAATAATAAAGACGGAACCAGGTCTGGTGTAAAACATACAGACATGATGTTCCAACAGAATAATAGAAGAATGTCACCAAGTATAGGGTAGATCGCGTATACAGGTTATTCCAACAGAATAATAAGAAATGGAATAACAACAGTTCTCTTCATGAATAAGAAAGAATAACACCCCTTAACGTTTTAAAGAAGAACTGAAATAAGGAAGTAGTTAAGTAGTAGAATACTTTTCTTCTCTCTCTCTCTATAGTTTCTCTCTATAGTTTCTCTCTCTAGAGTTCAGTGAATTCGTAAGAAATAATGAAGGAATGAGCTGCTATTTATAGAAAAATAGAATGCATAGTAACTAATCCATGAACGGTCCAGATTGATTACTTTAATCTGACGGTCCATATTTAAAGAAAAATCTTTTAAATAAAATATAATATATTCTATTTATAGAATAACTTTAATAAAGTATTCTATTTTTGTATAAAAAGATGTTTCTGTTTTTTTACGTTAATAATACGAATAAAACAGAACTTCATTATCACTAAATAATTCATATTCTTAACTGACAATAATTGAATCAAACTGAGTGACTTCTCACATAAGCATTAATAATCAATACCGTGTGCTACTATGCAATCACACGTATTACTGTACTTTTACTACCGAGTAGTTCAACAGTATCAATGGTAAAACTTCTGCCGTTATTTTTAATAAAATATTTTTGTCGTTTTCTCAATCCGACAATAATTCCATTGTGGGGTCCACCAATGATTATGCCGTTGTACGAATATTCCCTATTAAAATGACTATTCCCCGACCAATCGAATATTATATAACAACTTGCGTACTTTGCAAAATTTATAAATATTACCCACAACTATAACATTATATCAAATTAACTCCATAATATTCAAAAATGATATTTATAGAAAATTCATCTTTATTTATAAAAGTTGGGGTCTTACAACCTCCCCTTCTTATGAAATTTTGCCCTCAAAATTAGGGTACGTACCTGGTATGTCGAAGAGGTAAGGATACCTTGACTTCATTTCAGATTCTAACTCCCAAGTCATTTCCTCAACATCGTGATTTCTCCACAAAACTTTGACTTGGGGTATAACCTTGGAGCGTAGAATATGTTCCTTCTTATCTAAGATTTGAACAGGAACTTCTTCATACGTCAAATCCTCCGCTATTTCGTCCGGTTCTAACTCAATAATGTGGTTCGGGTCTTCCACATATTTACGTAACATGGATATGTGAAAAACGTTATGAACACGAGACATACTTGGCGGTAAAGCGAGTCTATAAGCCACAGTTCCTACTCGATCGAGGATTAAAAATGGACCGATGAATCGAGGATTGAGTTTTTCTCTCTTTTCAAATCTCGTAACTCCTTTCCATGGAGCAACACGTAAGAACACATGATCTCCTATATCAAATTCCAAGTCCTTTCGATGAAGATCAGCACAACTCTTTTGTCGATCTTGTGAGGTTTTATACGTTGTCGGATCGTTTGAATCTTTTCTGTAGTCATACGTACCAACTCCGGTCCCAATAACGTTGCTTCACCCACCTCATCCCAGCATACTGGAGAACGACACTTTCTTCCATACAACGCTTCGAATGGAGCCATGCTAATACTTGCTTGATAACTGTTGTTGTAGGAAAACTCCATCAATGATAAGAACTTGTCCCAACTTCCCTTGAAGTAAAGGACACAGAGTCTTAATAAATCTTCCAAAGTTTGAATAGTCCTCTCTGATTATCCGTCCGTCTGAGGATGATATGCCGAACTAAATCATAAATCCGTGTCCATAGCTTTTTGTAAGCTAACCCAAAAATCGTGAAGTAAATCTTGGGTCTCGGTCAGAAACTATGGATACTGGCATACCATACAGTCTTACAATCTAGTTTATGTACATACGACCAAGACGTTCAAGTGTATAAGTTTCTCGTATCGGTAAAAAATGAGCAGACTTGGTCAATCTATCAACAATGACCCAAATCGCATCAATACCTTGAGAAATCTTAGGAAGACCGGTAACGAAATCCATGGTAATGTGCTCCCACTTCCATTTTGGAATTTTAAGTGGTTGCAATGGACCTTTTTGTACTTGATGCTCCGCCTTGACTCGTTGACAAATTAGACACCTTGAGATAAACAGCGCTATCTCTCGCTTCATATTGCTCCACCAAAATGTATGATGAAGATCATGATACATTTTGGTACTCCCAGGATGGATTGCAAACGGTGTGTTGTGCGCCTCCATCATGATTTCATACTTTAAATCAGGGTCGTTAGGAGCACAAAGTCTAGAGTTGACTCGAAGTATTCCTTCTTCATCCATTCTTGCTTCCGACATAGTACCTTCTTGCACTTTCTTCCTCATACGCATCAGCTCCAGGTCTGTAGCTTGAGCAGCTTTAACTTTATCGATTAAAGTCAGTTCTACTCGTATATTCGCCATCATCACATGGGTCCCTGGAGTCTTTAACTCTATCTCCATCCTTTGCAAGTCACACAAAATGGGCTTTTGTGTTGACAATATCGCACTCGTACTTGCATATGATCTTCTACTCAATGCGTCAGCTGTCACGTTCGCTTTTCCAGGATGGTATTGAATGGTATGATCATAATCTTTCAACAGTTCAGGCCAACATCGTTGTCGCATGTTGAGTTCCTTTTGAGTGAAAAAATATTTAAGGCTTTTATGATCTGTAAAGATCTCCACCTTCTCCCCATAGAAGTAATGCCTCCAAATTTTAAGTGCAAAGACAACAGCTGCCAATTCTAGATCATGAGTAGGATAATTCCTCTCATATTCCTTGAGTTGTCTTGATGCATAGGCTATGACTTTTCCATGTTGCATGAGAACGCATCCCAACCCTTTGCTCGAAGCATCACTGTAGATGACAAATCCCTCCGAGCCAGATGGTATTGTTAGAATAGGTGCTGAAATGAGTCTCCTCTTGAGTTCTTAAAAACTCTTATTACATTCTTCGCTCCAACCGAACTTTGTATCTTTCCGAGTCAGCTGAGTTAGTGGAGTAGCGATTCGAGAAAATTCTTCCACGAATCTCCAATAATAACCAGCTAAACCGAGAAAGCTACGTACTTCAGTTACTGATTTAGGTTGCTCCCAGCTTTGAATAGCTTCAATCTTTGTCGGGTCAACAGATATTCCACGACTTGATACTACGTGTCCAAGGAAAGCTACCTCCTCCAGCCAGAACTCGCATTTCTTCAACTTGGCATAAAGCTTGTATTCACGAAGCTTTTGGAGTACCAGCCTCAAGTGTTTCTCATGATCTTCATAACTTTTGAAATAAATAAGGATGCCATCAATAAAGACGACCACAAAGTGATCCAAATATTCCTTGAATACCCGGTTCATCATATCCATGAAGGCAGCAGGAGCATTAGTCAATCCAAAGGACATGACTAGGAATTCATAATGCCCGTACCGAGTTCTGAAAGCCGTCTTTGGAATATCCTCAGTTATAACCTTCAGCTGATGATATCCAGAACGAAGATCGATCTTTGAAAAGAATTATGCTCCTTGCAACTGGTCAAACAGGTCATCAATACGTGGCAATGGGTACCTGTTTTTGATGGTGACATGATTCAACTCCCGATAATCAATACAACGTTGCATACTTCCATCTTTCTTCTTCACGAATAGAACAGGAGCACCCCAAGGAGAAGTAGTAGGACGAATAAAGCCAATGTCTAACAATTCCTGCAGTTAGATCTTTAACTCCTGAAGTTCAATAGGAGCCATTCAATATGGGGCTTTGGAAATGGGTTTTGTACCAGGTTCAAGGTCGATACAAAATTCAATTTCACGCTCTGGGGGTAGGCCAAGAAGTTCTTCAGGGAATATGTCAGGAAATTTATTAACAATAGAAATATCATTCAAAACTGACGTATTTTTGTTTAGATTCGTGACATGAGCTAAGAAAGCTTGACATCCATTTTTCAATAAACGAATAGCTTTATGGCTTGAGATGACAGCGATTGATTTTAATGGTTTGGTTGCTTGAATTCGCATAATAGGTCGATTAGGAATATGAAAGCTAGCAACCTTACGAAAACAATCAAATTTTTTATGATGAGTAGTTAACCAATCAATCCCTAGAATCACGTCAAATGCAAGTATTTTTAATAAAATCAGATCGACAGGTAATGTGTGGGTACCAACTTGAACCAAACAAGACTTATAAACTGTGGATGTAATGAAGGTTTCTCCCAATGGAGTTTCAACAGATAAGTCAAAGTCTAATTTCTCCGGAGTCAAATTTAATCGATGAGCGTATGTAGGAGAAATAAAAGAATGGGTAGAACATGTATCAAATAAAGTATAGACTTCGTTAGTGTTTATGATAAGCTTACCCGTGATGACCTCATTCGGGTTCCTTGCTTTCTGGGAGGTCACAACAAACGTTCTCTCTTGCACTACCGGTTTTGACTTTTCTGGGACGGCCTTTGGTGCCTCCATCCTGGCTGAACTTATTTTTGGTAAACGACAAAATCGAGCTAAATGACCTTCTCTTCCACAATTATAACATGCTTTAGACGGCATCACGCAGTTTGTACTGATGTGCCCCTCCCCTCCGCATTTGAAACATATGATAGGTGGCCGTTCTCCTTCCTTAACAACGGGTGCTGTTGCTGACGTCTTTCCATCATTGTTGAATCTCCTCTTCTTGAAATGACCATTCTTATTGTTTTGGCCCTGATTACCACCGAAGTGGTTACCATTTCTGGCCTGTTGATTCCCACCACGCTTGTTGTCACCGCTTCGATGACTGCTCTCACTGGTATTATCATTTTGCCAACTGCTCTCTTTTGGTTGCGTTGACTCGTTATCGCGCTCCACTAACTGAGCCCTATTCACAACATCTGAATACAAACACAGTTTATGAGAAATAAGATATTGACATATCTCAGGTTTCAAACCTCGCTAAAACATTCACGTCATTTGCTCTTCATTATCCACCAAGTGGGACGCAAACCGGGATAACTCAATAAATTTAGCCTCATACTGCGACACGGTCATATTATTCTGCTCTAATTTGATGAACTCCACCTCCTTCATGTGTCGAACACTTTTGGAAAAGTTGTGATGCCCCCAAATCCGGGTCTCTTTCAACCCGACAGATGGTGCTCCACGGTGCTACAGTTCACACAAACATTCAATTGAAAAAGCCTCAAAAGAACGAATCTTCCTTATATATATTCCAAAATAATACTACCATCCCCCAGGTTCTTTATAACCGTTACATTTATTCTTGTCATAATATCAAATATTATCATTACAAACCTATACTATTATATAGGTAGTCTACAAGCTCGCTTTAGTCTTCACTTTATCCTTGTCGAATCCCTTGGTCATATCGTCTAAGCTGCATTCATATGGTTCAAGCAAGAATGAGCATAACAAGATCAGCAAGTACAACAATTTCATTTTTAAAAGCATGCTTGAAACATAGGAATCGTATATCTTCAATAACTGGATGATAGTTACGAAGTACTATCAATAACTTAAAATAGCGTTTCTTTTCCTTTAAAACATTTTGCAATAACAATATTCAGTAATTCATCAATTCTGGTTCAAGACGTGAACGTCTTATACTTTCTTTGAAAAGGACAACCCGACACGAAGTCCGTAAGTCCGGCATATCTTACGAGCACTTCTAGGTGATCAGCCTATAGTACTCTATGTTGATCAACACTACATCCACTAAACGTGTGTACGTTTAAGTTGTGGCAACCTCACGTGCCCATCGAATACTCGATGAAAATACATTTGTTTATACATATTCAGGCTTACCTTGAATCCGTACCAATTAGTTGGCGTAGGATAGCGTTAGCAATTCTATATTGAAAGACTTAGAAACAGTTCAATCAATCTATTACAATTAGTCTAGCCGAGCTAAAACTGGCATCGACTCTTTCTTTAAAACCATACATGCATCTCATAACTTGAATCATTTGAAAACCTGGCTAACACGAAGGTTAGACAAGCGTTTAAGAAAAACTTGCCTTCTGCGTCTGCTACAGTATAATTACGTTTCCCTTTGAGTCCTTACGGTCTCTACAACATATAATCACATAACATACCACATTAGGTCATGAATGAACATGCATAGTTCCTAAAGAATCTTACCCTTCTTCTCAATCTAATCCCTTATTAGATTTGTTATTTATTGGTTCCGGCTTACCGTCGTTCTTTCCATCGTTCTTACTAACTTCGTTCTCTTATTTCATTAATACAACTCGGTTCGAGTTAATTATCCTTCCTCACGGCTTATTAATGTCCTTACGTTATTTAATTGAAACTCGATCGTTATTGATTAAGTACGCTTATTGCATACCGTTTGCGTTCATCTTTAACTGACTTTCTTTTAACCCTAAGTTATCATACTTGGGGTTCAATTATGACTTGATAATGTTTAATTAAGTTCATTAGTTCGTTACTCAATAATTTCCCTTCATCTTCTTCTTGTAAACATTTCTTTATTGTCTAGCTTTTAAGACTGGCGCTGCGGCGCCGGTGATCCTTTGTTGTGCCGCGCTGCGGCGTCGCCCATTAAGGCTTGGAGACCGGACTCCGCGCTGTGGCGCGAGTCCCTTTGTTAACTATCGCGCTGCGGTGCGAGTTTGCAGTGTCTACAGCTCACTTTGGCGCTGCGGCGCCGGCCATTTAATCTTGGAGTCGCGCCGCGACGCGAACTCTGAGCCACAGATAGTCTTGATAGATTTTCAACTTTGCGAGATTCCCGGACTCGTAACTTCTTCGTTATAAGTCCGAATTGGCTCATTCAAGAGCCTACGGTTCACAAATTACGTACTCTATGCATTCATGTAATAATTTTATCTATTCTACTTTGTTTGCTAAAAATTCACCTATTAGTCTATTTTTAACGAAAACGATAAACGTTCGTGAACTTTCAATGCTCGTTTCTTCGTTCTATGTCGGATTCCGGCCATTTTTGAGTCCACAACTCTATAATGACAACTATGACTTATCTCCATTGAAAACCAATGTTTCCAAGCTCAAACACAAAATTTGACTTCCATTCCGAGAATTTTACGAATTCGACGATCGTCGTCTAATCGGGTGAATTCCGGCGAAACTTCGTTACTTGAGATTTATAGACCATTTCACTTGGATTCAATCCATTATACTATCACATTGACATACATGCTTCGTTAACTTATATTCATGATAAGTTATTACCTACTCTTGATGATTTTGCAACTTATTAAGTATAAAATACTTATATTTCCATTTCATGACTTATGTCTTATTTTCATATGACTTATTAATGAGTTAAGTCCTTTAATCATTATTCTTACATCTTATTAATCATACTAATTTTATTAATGTAAACATGTTACAAATTCTAACAAATTCTTATACTTTCATTATAAGTTCATAACTTATTTACGAATGAATTTCTTATTCATGACTTATCCGGCTTATTAAGACTTAAGCCCTTTGATTCATTATTCCAACCTCCTCTTAGCATGCTTGTTCTACCAATACCCCCTTCTCTATCAATGGAAGAGATAAAGAAACATGGTTTAATAATTACTTACTCTTGATGATCACTTGCTAAACTTTAATCTCCTTCTTGCTTCTTGCTTAATAAGAACTCAAGCTTCTCTAGCTTTTTCTCTCAAGCCATTAAGCTATAAGTTGTTGTATGCAAATCTCACAAAAGGAAGTATAACTTATATGTGTAAGACCCCAACTTTTATAAATAAAGATGATTTTTCTATAAATATCATTTTTGAATATTATGGAGTTAATTTGATATAATGTTATAGTTGTGGGTAATATTTATAAATTTTACAAAGTACGCAAGTTGTTATATAATATTCGATTGGTCGGGGAATATTCGTTTTAACAGGAAATATTCGTACAACGACACAATCATTGGTGGACCCCACAACGGAATTATTGTAGGATTGAGAAAACGACAAAAATATTTTATTAAAAATAACGGCGGAAGTTTTACCATTGATACTGTTGAACTACTCGGTAGTAAAAGTACAGTAATACGTGTGGTTGCATAGTAACACACGGTATTGATTATTAATACTTATGTGAGAAGTCACTCAGTTTGATTCAATTATTGTCAGTTAATAATATGAATTATTTAGCGATAATGACATTTTGTTTTATTCGTATTATTAATGTAATAAAACAGAAACATCTTTTTATATAAAACAGAATACTTTATTAAAGTTATTCTATAAATAGAATATATTATATTTTATTTAATAGATTTTTCTTTAAATATGGACCGTTAGATTAAAGTAATCAATTTGAACCGTTCATGAATTAGTTACTATGCATTTCATTTTCCTATAAATAGAAGCTCATTCCTTCATTATTTTCTTACGAATTCACTGAACTCTAGAGAGAGAAACTATAGAGAGAGAGAAGAAGAGTATTCTGCTACTTAACTACTTCCTTATTTCAGCTCTTCTTTAAAACGGTAAGGGGTATTATTCTTTCTTATTCATGAAGAGAACTGTTGTTGTTCCATTTCTTGTTATTCTGTTGGAATAACCTGTATATGCGGTCTACCTTATACTTGGTGACATTCTTCTATTATTATGTTGGAACATCCTGCCTGTGTGTTTTACACCGGACCTGGTTCCGTTTTTATTATTATTCTGTTGGAACATCCTGTCTGTGTATTTTACACCGGACCTGGTTCCGTCTTGTTATTATTCTGTTGGAACATCCTGTCTGTGTGTTTTACACCGGACCTGGTTCCATTATTTATTATTCTGTCGGAATATCCTGTCTGTGCGTTTACGCCGGACCTAGTTCCATTATTTATTATTCTGTTGGAATAACCTGTCTGTGCGGTCTATCGCATGCATGGTGATTTCTTTTGTTATTCTATTCTTTATTATACTCAGTTGGTTAAGTTTTGACTTCAATACTCCATGAAATTTGTGGAATATCCTTGATAATTGCGTTTCATCCAGTATCTTTTCATGAAAATATTCTTCTAAGCATTCTTGAATTTTGTTCCACAAAGCAGTATCATGTTGTCAATTTGGACGTTGTTAATTCTTGGATAAATTAATTTTTGAACTTGTTTTATTGAATTTTTATATCATTGTCATCATCCTCATGTTTATAAAATATTAAAAGTCATCTGTGTCCTGTAGTGCATTGATGGAGTTGGTATGATTATGACCAGGGATTATTCGGTATAATCATGACCGTAATATTACAAATGATGTGGTAAAAGTCCTCATTGGCCCGTAGTGCATTGATGGACAGTTGTTGGCATGATCATGACCATTAATGAATACACGAATATCCTTGGCCGTAGTGCAGGGGTGATTCGATGATGTGGATTATTTTATTAAGCTGAGTCCCAGCGATAACAGTGTTGAAAAACCTTTTAAATCATAAAAGATAGTAGAGTTTATTTTCTACTTGACTCTTTTAATGGATTGCTTGTTCCGTTGCAGTTAAACTTGATGTCTATTATATTTTATCAGTTTAACATTGTTGAAGGCTAATGATAATTTATTCTGCATTATCTTAGTCATAATATTTCTTACTGGGCTAGTTGAGCTCACCCTTTCTTTCACTGTTTAGTGCGGCAGGTTGAGTACGCTTAATCAATTTCCGCCAGTAATCTGCCTCTCCTCGCAACATAAAGTCTGTAAAGGGAACCTTTTGCTCCTCGGAGCATCCCAAGACATCAAATATCTTGGTGATCTGCTTTATCCATGTTTTCGCTATAAGTGGTTTTGGCTCTCCCTTAAACTCCGGTGGTCCCAGCTCCTTGAACTGTTTAGCAGTGACCGTCCGAGAGTTTTCAGTGTTTTTACCTATATTTTGAATAGGAGCCGCTCTCGTCTGCTATTGCATGAACTGCATAAAGCTTCTGAACATTCCATCATTCATCATTTGGTCAGTATTGTTGTTTGCATGAGGATTGTCACCTTCATGATGCACATTATCCCGATTATTGATATGTGGTGAATCAACAGTCGCCTGTGCTCCTTTGCTATTCTCAACATTCTCGGATGTCATTTTCAGATACTGCCACAAAACAAAAGTTAATTGATATGTCATATATTATCCTTATATTCTGACCGACTAATTAAATACCATGCAAATAAACTTAGGTAGGTCATACTAGCGAAGGAATTCCCCGTCTCTCCCTTCCTAGTTCTATTCTCACATCTTAGCCAGGGATCATATCCCTAGGCTCTGATACCAACTGTGACGCCCCCAAAATTAGGTATACATCACCCATCTTGGGTCGTCAGATACATGGTACAGAATACAAATACAACTTACTAATACAACTATCGTGTACAATACGACAAAACATAACTGTGAGTTTGAATATAATTATTGTCTACTAGAGACTATACAAACTCAAAAGGAGTCCTCATTATAATTATTGTCACACTATTTAACAGAATAGTGAGGACTACTAATACTATCATCTGATCCATCACTCCGTTCCCCGACTCGTCCCAGCTATATTCTCATTTCCTGAAGAGAACAGTGAAAGAAAGGGTGAGCTCAACTAGCCCAGTAAGAAATATTATGACTAAGATAATGCAGAAAAAATTATCATTAGCCTTCAACAGTGTTAAACTGATAAAATATAACGAACATCAAGTTTAACTACAGTGGAACAAGCAATCCATTAAAAGAGTCAAGTAGAAAATAAAATCTACTATCTTCTATGATTTAAAAGGATTTTCAACACTATTATCGCTGGGACTCAACTTAATAAAATAATCCACATCATCGAATCACCCCTGCACTACGGCCAAGGATATTCGTGCATTCATTAATGGTCATGATCATGCCAACAACTGTCCATCAATGCACTACGGGCCAATGAGGACTTTTACCATATCATTTGTAGCATTACGGTCATGATTATACCGAATAATCCCTGGTCATAATCATACCAAGTCCATCTATGCACTACAGGCCACAAATGACTTTTAACATTTTATAAACATGAGGATGATGACAATGATATAAGAATTCAATAAAACAAGTTCAAGAATTAATTTATCCAAGAATTAACAACGTCCAAATTGTCAACATGATACTGCTTTGTGGAGTAAAATTCAAGAATGCTTAGAAGAATATTTTCATGAAAAGATACTGGATGAAACACAATTATCAAGAATATTTCACAAATTTCATGGAGTATAGAAGTCAAAACTTAACCAACTGAGTATAATAAAGAATGGAATAACAAAAGAAATCACCATGCATGCGATAGACCGCACAGACAGGTTATTCCAACAGAATAATAAATAATAGAACCAGGTCCGGCGTAAAACGCACAGACAGGATATTCCAACAGAATAATAATAAAGACGGAACCAGGTCCGGTGTAAAACACACAGACAGGATGTTCCAACAGAATAATAATAAAGACGGAACCAGGTCTGGTGTAAAATATAAAGACAGGATGTTCCAACAGAATAATAATAAAGCCGGAACCAGGTCTGGTGTAAAACACACAGACAGGATGTTCCAACAGAATAATAGAAGAATGTCACCAAGTATAGGGTAGATCGCGTACACAGGTTATTCCAACAGAATAATAAGAAATGGAATAACAACAGTTCTTTTTATGAATAAGAAAGAATAACACCCCTTACCGTTTTAAAAAAGAACTGAAATAAGGAAGTAGTTAAGTAGTAGAATACTTTTCTTCTCTCTCTCTCTCTATAGTTTCTCTCTATATTTCTCTCTCTAGAGTTCAGTGAATTCGTAAGAAATAATGAAGGAGTGAGCTGCTATTTATAGAAAAATAGAATGCATAGTAACTAATCCATGAACGGTCCAGATTGATTACTTTAATCTGACGGTCCATATTTAAAGAAATTTTTTTTAAATAAAATATAATATATTCTATTTATAGAATAACTTTAATAAAGTATTCTGTTTTATATAAAAAGATGTTTCTGTTTTATTACGTTAATAATACGAATAAAACAAAACTTCATTATCGCTAAATAATTCATATTCTTAACTGACAATAATTGAATCAAACTGAGTGACTTCTCACATAAGCATTAATAATCAATACCGTGTGCTACTATGCAACCACACGTATTACTGTACTTTTACTACCGAGTAGTTCAACAGTATCAATGGTAAAACTTCCGCCGTTATTTTTAATAAAATATTTTTGTCGTTTTCTCAATCCGACAATAATTACGTTGCGGAGTCCACCAATGATTGTACTGTTGTACGAATATTCCCTGTTAAAACGAATATTCCCCGACCAATCGAATATTATATAACAACTTGCGTACTTTGCAAAATTTATAAATATTACCCACAACTATAATATTATATCAAATTAACTCTATAATATTCAAAAATGATATTTATAGAAAATTCATCTTTATTTATAAAAGTTGGGGTCTTACATTATTTCTTAGTTTTAGACATTCTTCTGACTGAGAACCATTGGGGGCTACATAATTGGAGCTTTTGGATCTTGAATTGGAGACTTTGCGAGACAGATTTTGGAGAACAAGATTAAAGATCATCGATAGAGTTTTTCCTTCTTCTTCTTAAATTAATTTCTGTACTCAAGATGTTTTGCAATAATTATTTGTTAGTTTTAATTATGATGATGAACTAAATTCTTAATTAGGAGTACAATTGAACCTTTTGTGATGCAATAATTAAAGTATATTTATTCTCACTTATTGATTTTATTGAGTTGATTATTATATTTTGTGCTTGATTAAATAATTGTTTGGCCATCAATTAAACTGATATCTTTGATTGAATTGAAAGAGGAAATCTTATATTAGATCTGAATATAATAACGCATGATCTTGTTGATTATTTTGAATAACATAATAGTGTATGAAACGAAAGTATTTATATGCCATGCGTAACTTTGTTAGGAGTTTGCGCTTTATGAATCTGTTTTAAGTGTCTTACACGAAAGTAGCAAAATAACTGAAACAGATCTTTTTATTAACCATTGAAAGATGTTAGTAAATTGATAAGTAATCCTAGTTAGCAACTCATTGGATTAATTAAGTGGGAATAAGATAAAGCAATTATTGCAAAGCAATTGGAGAAATTGTATTCCTAAACTTTAATAATATGATAATCGATATTTGTCAGTCTAATTAGTTTTTAATTATCTTATTTTAATCAACTTTTACAAACCAATTAGAGTGACTGTTTAAGTGAATTTGAATTGATAAAAACTTGTTAATTAGATTAGTTATTAGTAACTGTTCTCTGTGGGTTCGACAATCTTTCTTATCACTTTATTACTTGATTGACCGTGTGCATTTGCACATATTTGTCATTATATAAATCGGACAACATAAAGCCCACACTTTTCTTGATGACCTCGGTCAATGGTGTTGTAATCTCACTAAAATTCTGAACAAAGCGTCGGTAGAAACTTGCGAGTCCATGAAAGCTTCGTACTTGACTCACATTGGTTGGATTTGGCCAATCCCGTATCGCACATATCTCCTCATCAACTTGGACTCCATGTGAACTCACAACAAAGCTAAGAAAAACAATTCTATCCGAATAAAATGTGCATTTTTCCATGTTAACAAATAACTTTTCTTTCCTAAGTACATCTAAAACAAATTTTAAATGCAATGCATGATCTTCCAAGTTTTTTCTATAAATCAAGATATCATCAAAATAAACTACGACAAATTTTCCAATGAATGGATGCAAAACATGGTTCATTAATCTCATGAAAGTGCTGGGTGCATTAGTTAAACCAAAAAACCACTCATAAATACCATATTTAGTTTTAAACGTTGTTTTCCATTCATCACCCTCTTGCATTCTAATTTGATGATAACACTTTTTAAATCAATTTTTGAAAATATGCGAGACCCATGTAATTCATCTAACATGTCATCTAAACGAGGAATTGGATGCCAATATTTTACCGTAATGTTATTTATCGCTTGACAATCGATGCACATTCTCCATTTTCCATCCTTTTTCGGCACTAGGATCATCGAAACTGCACACGGACTCATGCTTTCTCTCACGAATCCTTTCCCCATCAGCTTGTTAACTTACCTTTGTAACTCCTTCGTCTCCTCGAGATTACTTCGAAAAGCCGGACGGTTTAGAATGGTTGCATCGGGAACAAAATCAATTTGATGCACAATTCCCTGAATAGGTGGTAGTCCATGAGGAAGCTCCTCGAGAAATACATCTTTGAATTCCTGTAAGAGAGATGAAACAACACTAGGCAAAGATTCATTAGCATTAGTATTCAAAAGCGCCTCTTTATACTGAAGTAAAATTATAGGCTGTTTAGAAATAAAAGCTCTTCTTACATCACTCTTTTTTGCCAGTATATTTGTTTTTCCTCTCATCTTTCTTTTTCTCTCTTTTTTTCTTCTTGATTTTTCTTCTCTTCACTCTCTTTCCTTTGTACATGATCTTTTTGCAAATGAATTTGATCCTCATGTACTTTTTATGGTGACAAAGGACGCAACGAGATCTTCTTCTTATCGTGAACTAAGGAATATACATTGGTAAACCCATCATGTTGAACCCTCCTATCAAACTGCCATGGTTTACCCAATAATATATGCCCAGCCTGCATAGGCACCACATCACACAATATCTCATCAACATACCGACCAATATCAAATGGAACTAATACCTGTTTGGTTACTTTAATATCTGCATTATCATTGAGCCACTACAAACGATACGGCTGTGGATGTTTGGTAGTAGGTAACCCCAATTTCCCCACCATCATAGTGCTTGAAACATTTGTACAGCTGCCTTCATCTATGACTACACAATAGATTTTCCTATTTACAAGACATCGAGTATGAAATAGATTTTCCCACTGTATCTCATCCTCACCTATCTCCTCTAATGGTGGCATAGAATCATTGTCACTCTCTTCCCCCTCAGTTTCCACCTCTCTTTTGTCAAGCAACAACACTTTCCTCTGATTTGGACATTGGCTAGAAATACGTCCCCTGCCTTGACACTTGAAGCATATAATATCCCGATTACGCCCAAAAGAAGGTTTTTCATTTTTACCTTGTATATCTCGGTTAGTCGATCCTTGCTTAGGTTCCACATTTTGTTTGATCGCATCTATTTTTTACTCTCGCTTTGCCAAATTAGGTCTCCATGATGAACTAGCATTAAATTGTCCTCATTGTCCTCCTCGCCTCTTGAGTTGTTTCTCTATCTTAGTAGCCATATGTACTAGTTCTTCTAACTCCAAATAATGTTGCCGTTCAACCAAGTCTGCAATCTCCTAGTTCAATCCTGTCGAGAACCTAGCCATCGCTGTTTCATTATCCTCAATCAAATTATCCTGATCCTTCAACATTTCCATCTCCCTATAATATTCATCCACACCCCAACTTCTTTGTTTCAGAGTTTACAAACTATGAATGATCTCCTGTTGATAGTATGCTAGTACAAAGCTCTTTTTCATGATAACTTTTATTTCCACCCAAGTTGTAATCGGCCGCTCTTCACACCTTCTTCGATTAGCTGTCAACTGATCCCACTATATCAATGCATGCATATCCAAAAAACTCCGTAACGGCCAGTTTGACTTTCTTAAGGTCTGAATAGTCGTGACAGTCAAAGATTTGCTCCATCTTGGTTACCCAATCTAAATAAGCCTCACGATCACCCATGCCTTAGAAAGCTAGAATTTTCATTCTTATGCTATCCAAATTGTCATCTTCTCTGTCCCGACCTCATCTTTCCCTAGCACCTCCGTGTCTTTGATGTAAGAAATTAGATTCACGGTCTTCGCTACACTACTGTCCTGACCGTAAGGGTCTTCCTTTCTTGAGTCAGTTTGTCGTGCTCTCTTGTTATGTATCTCATGAGTGTTTTAGGATAGCTCAGCCATAGACACCCTCATCTCTTCTAATTGTTCTTGCATTTGTTCCATAGTCTTTCTCAATCTTTGATCCTATTCTTTATACATGACTTCCATCTGGAATTTCAATTCAACTGTCGAGGGCTGTTCCTTATAAGTTCCTTTATCCTTCGAGTTAGACATATTTCTTACAAAATAAGGGTTAGTAGAAAACAGTTTCCTCACCACTCCCTTACGTGTTTTGCTAGAATCAATGGTTCACTCGTGTATACTCTCAATAAATTGGCTTTTACCCTCGATTAATCTCACCAATAAGCCTTTTACCTCAAAATATTATCTCTAATAGGTTCTTCTTGAATTCCCCAAGCAGAATTCTTGGTTTTACTAATCAATTCAAAAATTACTTATCACGAAACAAAAATATAGATGGTGTGACTATCAGAATACCACAAAATCACTGATTGATTGCCTTGTACTCCTCTTGTATGCTTCAGATTTGTAAATTATAGCTCCGTTTCAGAATTGACGATGATGGAATGGTATGAACTTTTGGTTGGAATTTGATGATTTGATGGTGTGCTACAAGATTGGTTAGCATAATGAAAATAGAATATGATTTTTTTTTTGTCAATATATATTTCAACAGAAAATTAAAGATAAGTAACTCGCTAGAAAGGTTTAGCTTTGATACCAAAAGATAGACTCCACGGCACGCTTACGTGAGGTGGTTGTCGCTCGGATCGTTTCTAGCACAGTTGTTGGGTGAATTGCTTGAAACACCTTAACCCGTCGTCTATATATAGACGGTAATCTTGGTACAATTGCTCGCGTTTAAAAATCCGCGTTGAATGGACACCAACGATACCTTGACCCCTCGCTTATATTGAAGCGGTAATCTCGATACAATTGACGATTGATGCAGTAGAAGACGCCACACACAACTACGAATTATTATATGATAAGTTAAATTGAATCTAAAAGAAATAACTAAAAATTACTTAAGAATTCTTCAAAGAACCAAAAGTATAGAATAACCTCATAAATATATTGAATAATGAATAATGTGTTTGATTACATCAACTTGGACCTCTATTTATACTACTCAAAACAATCCAAATCCTAATAACAATAGGAACAAAATATTCTAATCCTAATAGGAATTGCAAATCAATGTGAAATAGAAATCCATCTAAATTCTAATAATAATAGGAACAATTTATTCTAATCTTAATAGGAATTGCAAATCAATGTGAAATAGAAATCCATTGTTTCCATAAACTGATAGAAACTTATTTGAAAAAAACAAATAAATCTTAACTAATAATAAATCCTAGTTATAATAGAACTTTAAAATCTAAGTGGGCTTTACTAGAATGATCAGAATTGGGCTTGTATCAAATTGACCCAAATTTGTGTCTCATCCTTCTCTTTGAGTTTCCTTGCGTTAGCTTCAGCCTAAACATCTTGGATCAATCTATTGAGACCTTGTTTAAACCTCTTAGTTCTAGCCTTGCTTGATCCCCACGTTCCTTTAGTCTTATTTGAGTCCACGCGTGCCATGTCCTCATCGGTTTCTTTATCAATTTTCACTGAACAAATTGTGGATTTCTTGGAGGAGCCATTCTTCTCTATTGGTTGGAGCCTCTTCGCCTCTTCGCTTCCTCTGTCGCCTCTTCGCTTTCTGTCACTGCGAGCCTCCGACCTCCGTCAGCGACCGTAATTAATTAATGTCTTAATTGAACACAAAATACTACAGGAAATCTGGTGAAGAAATTTAGTGATTGAATTGGGAACGGGAAGGAGCTGGAGGAGATGGGGGCGGATATGGGATGCAAAGATGGGGGCGGATATGGGATGCAGGGCTGGGGGCGGAATGTTAGGGCAAATTATAAAACGAGTTTATTTGCTAGTTTTTACACAGACAATTTAATCTCACATCACAAGTGGGCTTCGTCCCTCTTCGCTCCGTGTTTTTTTACGTACACAACGTTTTCTTTAAAAAAAACGTTATAATATTAAAACCAAAAACTATCCCTTATAAACTCGTAATATTTTGCATATCTAGTTACAATATTTTATCAAAAAATATCATCCAAAAAAACACCACAATATTTTTTATTATTTAAGTGTCATCTTTTTACTGTTTTATAGTAGTGAGGGAGTGGCCATAGTTTCATTTTGATCAGTAACCATATTTTTTGTGCTCAAGTGAGTGTAAATTCACATTCAATTGTTGATCTACCTTAATTATGAAATATTCAATGAAAATAAATTTATGCGTTTTAAATATTGTTATCTGTCTGCTTATTTAGTTTTCTTATATTTTTTTTTCTAAATCCTTAATTTCCCTGAATCATTTTCAGTTATGACCCTTAATTTATTTTTAACCCATTTTTATTATTCCACTCTCATGAATATATACCAAACATTGTTATTATAAGTGTTATAGATAACTCCGTGTGATTTTGTTTACTTAATATTAGACTTTGAAACTATTAATTAGGGATTCGAAGCCCATAAGATGAATAATAACAGGCAAGGACTACAATGCCATTGACAAAATTAAGAACAAATATTAATTAGCATAAGATCATGACACTAAACTAATTAAAACATTTGTTAAAAAACTCAAATGCATATTAAACGAAAATAAAGCAAATTTATTGGGGTTGACCAATAAATTTGATTATCAAACAATATTTTCAACCAAAAAATAGGAGAAAGGAATTTCATCCCATTTAAATGTCACTGAACAACAATACTACAACAAATATTAAACAATAAAAATTATTTTATATCAATCATATTGTTGTAAATTTTTATTACGCTTCATAACGAAAAGAAAAAAAAAACGTTTCAAATAAGTCTAGAATGGCAAATTATATTTAAATAAAATTTTTAATTCCTAAAAAAATTACAATTTGAGGGTCTAACTTTACTAGATCATAAACACAAAGCTCATCAAAGCTTAAAGTGAACAATGAAATATATCACTATAATAAATTTGTACTAATTAATAAATCATAAATGTTTAGGAGGTAGGAAACCAAACCGTTTAGCCTGTCTTTGGTTTATTTATTTTTAATTAGAAAGATGGGAATGTTGATGAGAGTTTCTTCTGGTCTTTAGTTTGGTGTCATTGGATAAATACTTGGCCTATGAGATTCAAAGGTAATTTAGGTGGTTTGTTAGTTAGCTGAATAAGGGAGCGTACATTTCATATGAATAAAATTAGTTACCTAAACGCATAAGTTAAGAGAATGTTTAGCCCATGCTTTGCTTGTTTGTTATGTTCGGATGGGCTACTTCTCTTTTCTCATGTTTCTCCCACATGAACCTTCTTGTCTTACGGATGACCTATGGATAAGAAATGATTTATATCAAAATTAATTTCATATTAAATGTAGAATACAATAATCAAGACATGAATTTGATATCTTGGTAAGATCCCTTGCAATATTAACATAGAACCTATTTAATATTCATGCGCAAGATAACATATCTTATTATAAAATTATAGGAGTGCCTAATTTATCAAACGATAAGTACTTATAATGTACATAGTCTTAGTTGGCTAGGCTTTGAAATTGTATTTTATTAATTTGATTAGGAAAAGTAAAAGAGTGAATGATTGATATATATGATTGGACTCGAGACCTAAAGACTTGTATTATTAGGCCAAGTTAGGTCACAAACATATATATGTTAATACTATAGACACCAAAAATTTGCACATGTTTTCCCTAACAATGATAGGTGTGACAACCCGAGTAAAATCGGATTGTCCAGAATTTAAGTTTAAAGACTTAGTTATTAATAAAATGAATTTTTATTAATACTATTATCTATTATGTGTTTATTAATCGTTCTATAATCTAGGATGATTATAAGTCGGGAGTATTCTGGCTACGAGCTAGACTGAACGAGTACGAATTTTCAAGACGAAAATAAAATATTTTCGGGAACAAAAATATTTTCGAAAAAAAGACGAAATAGACACTATTCACCAGACGAAACCTAAGGGTTAGAGTTTGAATAACCTAAGCCTTTCCGAGGGTTCGGTATGTCGAAATGACATTCCGTCGAAAGATTTGACGATAATATATCGTGAAAAGTTAAGTAAGTCGATAAAAGTTTTTCTCAAAAAATGTGCAGAAATCGGATGAAATAAAAACGACGAAAAATATTATTATGTACTTTTTATCTGTTTAGCTACGTTAGGGAAAAACGTGACGGAAAACGCTTAACATCAAAAAGTATTTTTTAGTTTTTCGGAGTTCCAAAGAATGCTTAAAAGTTAGACTGTAGTGGAAAGACGAAATATCCAAAAATATTTGGATTCCGAGAATCGCAGTTTTTTGAACTGTCGGACGAATTTCGCAAGACGGAAGCATGAAGCTTCCAAGGGAAGCTTCGTGAATAGTAAGGAGGTGGAATGAGGAGGTGTGAATAGTAAGGAGGTTTGGGGAAAATGACTATTTTGCCCCTAGCCTTGAAAATCTATAAAAGGAGAGCTTAAGCTCATTTGTGGTTAATGAAAAATTCTCCAACACTTGAGGGAGAGAGAGAGAGTTCAGATGAAGAGGAAGAGGAAGAGGAAGAGGAAGAGGAAGAGGGAGAGGAAAAGCTAGTCGGAGTGCATGCTTTGTCCAACGGAGAAAGATTAAAGAAGAGTGGTAATCCGAAAACCTAACTTCTAAATAATTTTCTTTAAGTTTTCTATGTTAAAACACAGCTTAATGAGAATAAGAAGTAATAGATGTTAAGAATGGTTTCATATGGTTGAAATCATGTAGAAATGAAGAAATAAGAATTAGAAGTTTAGTTTATAAATTTCTTAAGGAGATATAAGATTCATAATGGATTTGAGCGATCCGAATGAATCATATAAACGATTCGGTGACATTAATAAGGAGTGATGTTTTATAACATCAAATTCTAAGGAAAAGTGAAATCTTAATCAAAATATCGATTAAAAATGAAGAACGAATGAAGAACGCGAAGAACACACGAAGAACACAAAGAACGTTGTTGATGGACAAATTTAAAACCATCGTAGTATAATTGTTGTTGATGGACAAGTTTGAAACCATCGCGTATAAGTAAGTTGTTTATTGCTTGGTTAGGAACGGTAAAAACGTTCATGAAGAACAAATTGAACTTAGCTATAATGAAGTTATGGCAAAATTTCGTAAAACACGAACGAGAAATGGAAAGTAGATAAATGAACTCGAATGAGTAGGGTTTCATAAGAAAGTAAGAGAATGTAGAAAACATGAGTCGTGGACTCAAGAACAAACGAGTTTCGAGTTTGGATGACCGAATTACGGACAAACGGACGAAGAACGTTAATAACATAAAACGAACAAAGGATAGAATTTAAGCCAATTGAATGGTATGTTAACAGATTTAGAATAAATTTTTGTTCGAGGGAAGTTAAAGTACGTAAGATAAGGAAGAGAATAGCTTTGGAATGACCTCGTTCCGAGTTATAACGAAGAAGTTATAAGATTGCGAAGTCAACATCTCAAGCATGTAAAAGACAAAGAAAATTTTTCCAAGTTTGAAGTTCGGCGCCGCAGCGCCAGCTATGCCTTGGGAGGCAGCGCCGTAGCGCTAACTCGGGCCATCAGCTACTGCTGAGTAGCGTCGCAGCGTGAGAAAGAGGAAGGGAACCGGTGCCGCAGCGCCGGTGCAGGGCAAGGGCCAGAAATGAGCTTTTTATTGCTCAATTCTTGGGGGAAGTGTATGGATATATAATGAACATGTAGTTCACGTAAAATAACACTTAAACAAGTGATTTAAACCTTTAGTAAAGGTTGAACGTAAAGATTTAACAGGATTAAAAGACGAAGAATGTAAACGCTAGATTACATAACTGATATCCGGGGACCGTAGTCGCGATAAAACGGACTGTAGCAAGAGTAATGAAAGTCCGAATGTGAGTCGGATAAAGAATGTTAGAATGAATGTAAGCGTTAAACACTTTAGCCGACGTGAGGGTTGAGTGTATGCGAATATGGAAAGGGAAGAACCTACACTCCGTGTATGGTTTGACCGCAAAGTAACGTAAAATGCTTAACGCTATGAATGCGTAAAATTAATTTTGAATGATTGTTCTGAGTATACAAAAGACTGTATTACTTAGACGATAGAGAATGAGTCCTAAGGTATGTCATTTAGTTACCAGAAAGCCATAAGGAATAAGAAATTGACTTAACGAACATTATAGTTTAATGGTTCAGATAGGTTAAGATAAAGTTAGGTTGTGGTACAATCGTATTATTTGATGGTTGATATATGGGAGCTGGGCTAAACAATTCCTTTAGAGAGCGGTGGTATAATACGAAACTGATAACCGATCTAACTCACTATGAAAGACAATGCAGACGAGACGGGAACTTGTTTGTTGGTTGTTTGTGGGAAACCACTCAGAGTACCATATGGACTACTAGCAGAGATGCGATGTGTGCTGAGTCCTAGAAAAGTTAGAAGAAGAAGATAAGAATGTAAATCATCAAAGATGATGATCATAAGAGTAAGACATCTTCGTATGTCATGAAGACGTAAAACGGTAATGAAAGTTAGTCGCGTAAGCTTAGATTGTTAGAATGCAAACCTTAAGAAGTAAAGTTAAGTAAACCAATGCATAAGTCAAGTATATGACTAATTGGTGTATGTGTTATTTCCTTATATGTTATCTAGGAATTAGAATGAGCAATTCAGCGTAAGCTGTAGCTGTACGTAAGACAAGTTTCTTAACTTCATTCATATTATATGAATGTTAGTTTCTTAAACTTCTCAGATGTCGAACTTTAGAAGTCTTGTCTATGTGCATATGTGCGATATATGTACAAGGTGGTAGTATGTATGAGGCCTTGTGCCACAAATTGAACACTTTGGTGTTTCTATGTGATGAACTGTTCTGTGATTGAACTGTTCAATATGAGTATGTTATGTTTATACATGAACCGTTATTGTTAAGTCTGTGCTAATGATTCTAGTCAGACAGGATGTGTATGGAAAAGGTAGAAGAATGAAAGTATTTCAAAGTGTATGTGACTAATGTTTTAAAATGATAGGAATCGAGATTTATTCCTATTGTTCAAGCCATTTCATAACCTTTGTTCGGTTATGGAAGTCTTAAAAGAATGTTTGTATTCTTGAAGTTGTTTATTCAACTGTTATAACTTGCTAGGCAATTGAATGCTCATACTTACTTTAAATAAAAACATTTTCAGTGAACGATATTAGAAAGAACTTAAGGATCCCGTAAAGATCAAGCTGAGCGGTATCCAGACAAAGTGCCATTAAGTATATGAATGAGCATGAAGATCAAGCCAAGACTTGTAATGTAGAATAGTTTAATTGAACTATAGATTAGTTTAATGAACTATTATGTATCCTTAGTGGCAGATAAAAGTCACTCTTGTAAGATGTAAAGAATAATATAATTATTATTATTTGTAATGAATGAGGTTATAAGGTAATAGAACTTGGGATTTGAGAATGTATGTTGTTATATTTAACTATATAATGATGTATGTTTAGAAGGAGATGGAATCATGACGTACGGAATCCGGGTGTGAAAATAGACCGGATTTTGGTGTGTTACAGAGTGGTATCAAAGCTGATAGATTATAAACCTTAGGTATGAAAACCTATGGCTATAATCGTAGAGAGAAAGATAAGAAAATTGTTGAGTTAAACGATTAAGAAAGAAGATCACCACGTGATCATAAGGAATCGTAATAATAGTTGTTCTGTTAAACGATGGATGATTGATAACTAATCCTATAAAGGAATGGTACTACGGAGTAGTACGGGAAGAAGAACTCAGATTGAGTTGTAAAGGTTAGCATACGAATTAAAGAAAATTCGTATTAAGTAAATAAAAAGTTAGAAGTTCTAAGATTTCGATTGAGGACTCATGTGATAGCTGAGTTATATGAACCTTTGTATAGGCAGAGGTTTGTGCTTAGGTGTAACAACTGCTTAACTTATTACAGTGATAATCATTAGAATAATATGTCGCGCTTTCAATATGTATATGAATCTTTTCTCATATATATGTATGATAGGTAGAGAATGATAAGATAGGTGCGAGTTCTTGAAACTCATACTTATGTAAAGTTTATGACTCATAGTTATATTCTATGTTTCTGAGCCCTAAGCGTATGGATTGTAACGCCCCGAAATCTGGTTTATCTTCACACCCGGATTACGTACGTCACGAGTACATCATTCATCCAGCATACATCATTATATACTGAAATATAGCAACGTACACTCTCAAATCCCAGGTTCTGGAAACCTTATAACCTTTTTCATTACAAATAATAATAATAATACATTATTCATTTCATCTTATAAGAGTGACTTTTATCCACCTCCAATGATACATAACAGTTCATTAAACTAGTCTATCGTTCAGTTTCATCTTTCTACATTACAAGTCTTCATTTGATCTTCTCGCTCATTCACATTCTTCATGACACTTCATCTGGATACCGTCAGCTTGATCTTTACAGGATCCTTCTGTTCTTCTAACTTTGTTCGCTGAAAATTATTTTTCATTTAAAGCAAGAGTGAGCATTTAATTGCCCAACAAGTTATAACAGTTGAACAAATAACTTTAGAATTAAAACATTTCTTTTAGAACTTCTATAACCGAACAAAGGCTATGAAGCAGCTTGAATAATAGGAATAGTCTCGATTCCTATCATTTTAAAACATCAGTCACTTTTACTTTGAAATACTTTCATTCCTCTACCTTTTTCATACACATCCTGTCTGGCTAGAATCATTAGCACAGACTTAACAACAATGGTTCATATATAAACAGAGCATACTTGTATTGAACAGTCAATCATAGAACATTTCATATCATAGAAACACCGAGGTATTCAAATTATGGCACAAGGCCTCATACATACTACCACCTTGTACATACATCGCACATATGCACATAGACAAGACTTCTCAAGTTCAACATCTGAGAAGTTTAAGAAACTAGCATTCATGTAATATGAATGAAGTTAGGAAACTTGCCTTACGCCCAGCTACAGCTTACGCTCAGCTACAGCTTACGCTGAACTGCTCATTCCAACTCCTAAGTAACACATAAGGAAAATATAAACACCAATTAGTCATATATTTGATTTACGCATTGGTTTAAACTTCACTTTACTTCTTAGGGTTTGCGTTCCTGAAATTTAAGCTTACGCGTCTAACTTCCTTTACCAGTTTACGACTTCATGACATACGAAGATGTCTTACTCAGAACGTTCATCATCTTGGATGATTTATATTCTTATCTAACTCACATTCGGCTTTCATTAATCTTATTACCGTTCGTTACGACTTTCTTGATAATTCATAACTTATTTAATACTTTCGTTATCCATTACATGAACCCCATGGTTATTACTTATTCTTAGTATCGAAGCTATACCGATTGTTGAATGCTAAGACCAAGCGTCCATCACAACAACGTTGCGTTCACAGCGTCTATACGCTTCACACTTAGCTCTCATTATCATGACATAATATTGAAATGTTATTCATTACCCTCGTCACTCAACGTCTATGGAATCACAACCATAGCAATCCCTCACGTTCGTTTATCACGACTACGACCCCCGGATATCGGTTCCGTAACTCGCACTTACAATCGTTGTCTTTTAATCTCATTTAATCTTTCCGTTCAACATTTACTAAAGGTTTAACTCACTTTCTTAAGTGTTACGTTACGTGAACTACATGTTCATATTTCTTTCTTTCATATCCCCCAGTAATTGACAAATAAAAATCTCATTTCTGGCCATTACCCTGCAGCGACGCTGCGGCGCCGTGCCCCTTCTTCTCTCTCGCGCTGCGGCGCGGCCTACTTCTCTCTCTTCTCTTTTGGCTTGGCACTGCGGCACCAAGTCCTTTGTTAACACTCGCGTTGCGGCGCCAACTAACAGAACCTGAGGCCCGAGCTCGCATTGTGGTGCCACTTCTGCAAGATTAGCCGGCGCTGCGGCGCCGAGCCAAAACCCTAGAAAGTTTTCTAAGTTTTTAATCCCATTCGAGACGCTTACTTCCCGTTCTCATAACTTCTTCGTTATAACTCGGAACGAGTTCATTCCAAAGCCCTTCTCTTCCTTCTCTTATGTACTTCAACACCCTTCAAATAGAACATCGTTCTGAATCCGTTAACATGCCATTCAATTGGCTTAATCTTCACTCTTCATTCATTTTTATGCTTTTAGTGTTCTTCGCTCGTTCGTCTGTAATTTGGTCATCCGAACTCGGAACTCGTTCGGTCTTGAGTCTCCGACTCACATTTTCAATGTTCTCTTACTTCCTTATGAAACCCTACACGTTCGGGTTCATTTACTAACTTTCTAATTCTCATTCTTCTTTTACGAAAATTTCGCCATAACTTCGTTATAGCTACGTTTTAATCCGTTCTTCATGAACGTTTCTACCGTTCCTAACCAAACAATAAGCAACTAACTTATACGCGATGATTTTAAACTTGTCCATCAACAACAATTACACTACGATGGTTTTAAATTTGTCCATCAACAACGTTCTTCGTGTTCTTCGCGTGTTCTTCGTATTCTTCGTTCGTTCTTCATTTTAATCGATATTTTGGATTACGATTTCACTTTTTATTGGAATTTGATGTTATAAAACACCATTCCTTACTTATTTCATCTACTTATTCATAATATTCATTCGAATCGCTCAAAATCCTCACGAATCTTATACTTCCTTAAGAAATTTACAAACTAAGCTTCTAATCCTCATTTCTTTATTTTCTTATGATTTCAACCATAGGAAATCATTACTAACATCTTTTACTCCTTATTCTCATTAAGTTATGTTTTAAACATATTAAACTTAAATAAAATATTAGAAGAGACTAGGGTTCGGATTACCGTTCTTCTTTAATCTTCTTCCGTCGGACAAAGTTTACACATGAGCAAACTCTTCCTCCTCTTTCTCCTTCCCATCTGACCACCCTCTCTCTCTCTCTCTAAATGTTGTAGGATTTTCAAAAATCAAAAACAATTAAATGAGCTTCCTATATATAGATTTTCAAAGCTAGGGGTATTTTAGTCATTTCGCCCCCGTTAACCTCCTTACTATTCATGGCGTAAGCCTTAAGTTAACTTGGCCACCACATTAACTTAGCCACCAAGTACTTTACTTGGCCACCACTTTAGGTCATTCATGGGTTTTCCCATGGTTATTACCCATCCGTTTACCCATCGGTTCTATCCGCGGTTTCTTTTCTTGGTTGGGGCCTTAACCCTAATTCTTATTGGGCTTATCTTGGGCTTGATTTCACAAATCATTGGTCTTAACATAATCCAAGTCCAATTGGATTCTACAAAGTCCATGAACTCAAAGTTCATTAAGACTCATCGTATTCTACGCATTCCATTCTCGTATTCTCGTATTCTCTTCATATATCTTCTTACGATATTCGTATTATACGTCGTAATAATCTTCGTACTATACTCTTATAATAACTAGTATTACACTCGTATCTCTCATGCATAATAACCCTAATTATTATACGTACTCATAAAATTCTCGGAACTCACTTTTCCTAACCCTTAGGTTTTGAGTCCGCAGGAGAAAACTTAATTTTTGCTATGACTGAAATATTATTGAATATTCCATCACGTCTCAAAATTTTACGTAATCATTAACTTCTCAGAATTTCAAAATAAATCTCCGAGCAGAAACGGATGAATAGTGTCTATTTTGTCTTTTTCCCCAAAAATATTTTTGTTCTCGGAAAATTTTTATTTTCGTCTTGAAAATTCCTATTCGTTCAATCTAGCTCGTAGCCAAAATCATCCCGACTTATAATCATCCTAGGTTATATAACGATTAATAAATACATATCTCATAATAGTATTAATAAAAATTCATTTTATTAATAACTAATTCTTTAAACTTAAATTTTGGACAACCCGAATTTCTGGGTCGTCACACTCTTCCCCCCTTATAAAAATTCCGTCCTCGGAATTTATTAAAACCACACCCTTACCCGGGTCATCACATTCACCCCTTCTTCACAGAATTTTGTCCTCGAAATTTTAGCATACCCTTCTTCTCAACTTACCTTTAACAGAGTTCTTATCTTTCCATCATTCCTAACCCCCATAACCTATCAAAAATCATGAAGTAGAAGGAATAACGAGGAATATAAAATTTCCTTTAAAACGTTTCATACTTTTGCTGAGGGGTCAAATCGACCATGAACTCTTACTAGGTTAAACAGCATTTCGCCGTAATCCTTTCTTTAACGGTCAGTTTACAATCACAAAGAAAGTAAACTACATCTTCCATGTTCTCTTCAGACTTAATCATTAGATTTCGCACCAAAACAATTTGGTTTGGCACAAGTTCTCAAAGAAAGCTCGATGATATACCATTTGTCTAGCCGAATTAAGTAGCTTAGACCATACCAATAAATTGGACATCAACCTGAAACATTCGTCTAGTCAACTCAATTGACATCGACTACTTCTTTAAATTCTTTTTGCAATACATCAAAACGTTTTATGACGTCATGATACCGTACTTTTTATAGTACGTTGAGGACTTCGTCAGTTTGTGACTTCGTCATTATACATCATACCATAGCGGGTTGTTGATCCTAAGATCACATCCAACACCAGGTTCAATTGCATTAATAACTCAATCCGTTTACCATCCTTGCATCAAATGCACGGATGATATAAAATTCATTTTGATATTTTAAATCAATTTCTGTCTAGCCGAAGCAATTAACATAGACATACCAATAATAGCTCTTTAAAATCTGTTGGTTCCAAAAGTTGAACCAATTCTTTCCTTTTAAAAATGTACATATCAGCACGAGTTCAATAAACTTCGAAATCTAGCGAAGCTAGATGACTTGAAATATCCTATTTCTCCATCTTCCTTCATTGTCTTACTGCGACAATACTTAATCTTCTCTATCACCTTCATTGCTAAGTCTACTGAAAATACTTACTTTCAGCCTAAACATTCCTATACCTTAGTACAGCCCCATCAACTTACCACACATTATGAGTTCAGGAACTTTTCACAATAATATGAGTTTAAGAACATCCAGGCAGACCATAGGCGTCCATTCGCTGAGACGTTTGAAAACATACTATATAATTATGAGTCACGAACTTACCATAAGTATGAGTTTCAGGAACTCGCACCTACCTTATCGTTCTCTACCTATCAAGTATATACATGGGAAAAGATTCACCTTCTCATCATATACATCTTGATAGCGTGACATACTATTCCAATGATTATCACAACCAGAAGCAAAGTGATTGTAGAACCAAACACAATTCCATGCCCATACAAAAAATTGGTTAACTCAGCTACTGACCAATATAGGAAGCTAAGCGGTTGTTACACCAAGGACAATTCTCCGCCCATACAAAGAATTGTTCAACTTAACAACTATATCGAATAAGAAGCTAAGTGGTTCTAAAACCACGTACAATTTTCCCGTCCATACAAGGAATCATACAACTCAGCTACTGATATGAGTCCTCAATTGAAATTTTACAACTTCTAAATCTCTCTTTACTTAATTACGAATTTTTTTTAATTCGTATACTATCATTCATAACTCAATCTAAGTTCTTCTTCCCGTACTACTTCATAGTACCCTTCATTCATAGCATTAGCTATAAATCATTCATCGTTTAATAACTTATCTGTTACTACAATTCACTATGATCACGTGGTGATCTTCTTATCGTTCTCTCTACGATTATAGTCTTAGGTACTCCTACCTAAGGTTTATAACCTATCAGCTCTGATACCAACTTGTAACGCCCCGAAATCCGGTCTATCTTCACACCCGAATTACGTACGTCACGAGTACATCATTCATCCAGCATACATCATTATATATTGAAATATGGCAACGAACACTCTCAAATCCCAGATTCTGGAAACCTTATAACCTTTTTCATTGCAAATAATAATAATACATTATTCATTTCATCTTATAAGAGTGAATTTTATCCGCCACCAAGGATACATAACAGTTCATTAAACTAGTCTATCATTCAGTTTCATCTTTCTACATTACAAGTCTTCATTTGATCTTCTCGCTCACTCACATTCTCCATGACACTTCATCTGGATACCATCAGCTTGATCTTTATGGGATCCTTCAGTTCTTCTAACTTTGTTCGCTGAAAATTATTTTTCATTTAAAGCAAGAGTGAGCATTTAATTGCCTAGCAAGTCATAACAGTTGAACAAACAACTTCAGAATTAAAACATTCTTTTAGAACTTCTATAACCGAATAAAGGTTATGAAGCAGCTTGAATAATAGGAATAGTCTCGATTCCTATCATTTTAAAACATCAGTCACTTTTACTTTGAAATACTTTCATTCCTCTACCTTTTTCATACACATCCTGTCTGGCTAGAATCATTAGCACCGACTTAACAATAACAGTTCATGTATAAATAGAGCATACTTGTATTGAACAGTCAATCATAGAACAGTTCATATCATAGAAACACTGAGGTGTTCAAATTGTGGCACAAGGCCTCATACATACTACCACCTTGTAAATACATCGCACATATGCACATAGACAAGACTTCTCAAGTTTAACATCTGAGAAGTTTAAGAAACTAGCATTCATGTAATATTAATGAAGTTAGGAAACTTGCCTTACGCCCAGCTACAACTTATGCTGAACTGCTCATTCCAACTCCTAAGTAACACATAAGGAAAACATAAGCACCAATTAGTCATATATTTGATTTACGCATTGGTTTAAACTTCACTTTACTTCTTAGGGTTTGCGTTCCTGAAATTTAAGCTTACGCGTCTAACTTCCTTTACAAGTTTATGGCTTCATGACATACGGAGATGTCTTACTCATAACGTTCATCATCTTGGATGATTTATATTCTTATCTAACTCACATTCGGCTTTCATTAATCTTATTACAGTTCATTACTGCTTTCTTGATAATTCATAACTTATTTAATACTTTCGTTATCCATTACATGAACCCTATGTTCATTACTTATTCTTCGTGTTGAAGCTATACCGATTGTTGTATGCTAAGACCAAGCGTCCATCGCAACAACGTTGCGTTCACAGCGTCTATACGCTTCACACTTAGCTCTCATTATCATGACATAACATTGAAATGTTATTCATTACCCTCGTCACTCAACGTCTAAGGAATCATAACTATAGCAATCCTTCACGTTCGTTTCTCACGACTACGGTCCCCGGATATCGGTTTCGTAACTCGCACTTACAATCGTTATCTTTTAATCTCATTTAATTAATCTTTCCGTTCAACATTTACTAAAGGTTTAACTCACTTTCTTAAGTGTTACGTTACGTGAACTACATGTTCATATTTCTTTCTTGCACATCCCCCAGTAATTGAGAAATAAAAATCTCATTTTTGGCCATTGCCCTGCACCGGCGCTGCGGCGCCGTGCCCCTTCCTCTCTCTCGCGCTGCGGCGCGACCTACTTCTCTCTCTTCTTTTTTGGCTTGGCGCTGCGGCGCCAAGTCCTTTGTTAACACTCGCACTGCGGCGCCAACTAACAGAACCTAAGGCTTGAGCTCGCGCTGCGGTGCCACTTCTGCAAGCTTAGCCGGCGCTGCGGCGCCGTGCCAAAACCCTAGAAAATTTTCTAAGTTTTTAATCCCATTCGAGATGCTTACTTCCCGTTCTCATAACTTCTTCGTTATAACTCAGAACGAGTTCGTTCGAAAGCCCTTCTCTTCCTTATCTTACATACTTCAACACCCCTCAGACAAAACATCATTCTGAATCCGTTAACATGCCATTCGATTGGCTTAATATTCACCCTTCATTCATTTTTACGCTTTTAGTGTTCTTCGCTCGTTCGTCCGTAATTCGGTCATCCGAACTCGGAACTCGTTCGGTCTTGAGTCTATGACTCATGTTTTCTATGTTCTCTTACTTCCTTATGAAACCCTACACGTTCGGGTTCATTTACTAACTTTCAAATTGTCGTTCTTCTTTTACGAAAATTTTGCCATAACTTCGTTATATCTACATTTTAATCCGTTCTTCATGAACGTTTCTACCGTTCCTAACCAAACAATAAGCAACTAACTTATACGCGATGGTTTTAAACTTGTCCATCAACAACAATTACACTACGATGGTTTTAAATTTGTCCATCAACAACGTTCTTCGTGTTCTTCACGTGTTCTTCGTATTCTTCGTTCGTTCTTCATTTTAATCGATATTTTGGATTACGATTTTACTTTTTATTGGAATTTGATGTTATAAAATACCATTCCTTACTTATTTCACCTATTTATTCATAATATTCATTCGGATTGCTCAAAATCCTCACGGATCATATACTTCCTTAAGAAATTTACAAACTAAACTTCTAATCCTCATTTCTTTATTTTCTTATGATTTCAACTATAGAAAATCTTTACTAACATCTTTTACTCCTTATTCTCATTAAGTTATGTTTTAAACATATTAAACTTAAAGAAAATATTAGAAGAGACTAGGGTTCGGATTACCGTTCTTCTTTAACCTTCTTCCGTCGGACAAAGTTTACACATGAGCAAGCTCTTCATCCTCCTTCTCCTTCGCATCCGACCACTCTCTCTCTCTCTCTCTCTCAATGTTGTAGGTATTTCAAAAATCAAAAACAATTAAATGAGCTTCCTATTTATAGATTTTCAAAGCTAGGGGTATTTTAGTCATTTCACCCCCGTTAACCTCCTTACTATTCATGGCTTAAGCCTTAAGTTAACTTGGCCACCACATTAACTTAGCCACCAAGTACTTTACTTGGCCACCACTTTTGGTCATTCATGGGTTGCCCCATGGTTATTACCCATCCGTTTACCCATCGGTTCTATTCGCGGTTTTTTTTCTTGGTTTGGGCCTTAACCCTAATTCTTATTGGGCCTATCTTGGGCTTGATTTCACAAATCATTGGGCTTGACATAATCCAAGTCCAATTGGATTCTACAAAGTCCATGAACTCAAAGTTCATTAAAACTCATCGTATTCTACGCATTCCATTCTCGTATTCTCGTATTCTCTTCGTATATCTTCATACGATATTCGTATTATACGTCGTAATAATCTTCGTACTATACTCGTATAATAACTAGTATTACACTCGTATCTCTCATGCATAATAACCGTAATTATTATACGTACTCATAAAATTCTCGGAACTCACTTTTCCTAACCCTTAGGTTTTGAGTCCGCATGCGAAAACTTAATTTCTGCCATAACTGAAATATTATTGAATATTCCATCACGTCTCAAAATTTTACGTAATCATTAACTTCTCGAAATTTCAAAATAAATCTCCGAGCAGAAACAGATGAATAGTGCCTATTTCGTCTTTTGTTCCCTCAATATTTTTGTTCCCGAATTTTTTTATTTTCGTCTTGAAAATTCCTATTCGTTCAATCTAGCTCGTAGCCAAAATCATTCCGACTTATAATCATCCTAGGTTATATAACGATTATTAAATACATATCTCATAATAGTATTAATAAAAATTCATTTTATTAATAACTAATTCTTTAAACTTAAATTTTGGACAACCCGAATTTCCTGGTCGTCACATGGATAGTCCTTGATTTGTTCTTGGATTACATATTGTGAAGATAAGTTCTTAAACACATATGGTTGTGGATAGTTCCTAAACACATAAAGTGTGGTAAGTTGACGGACTATACTAAGGTATATGAATGTTTAGACTGTAGACTTAGCATTGAAGGTGCTAGAGAAGATTAAGTATAATCGCAAGTAAGACAATGAAAGAAGATGGAGAAATAGGATATTCCAAGTCATCTAGTTATGCTAGATTTCGAAGTTTATTGAAATGTGCCAATATGTGCGTTTTAAAAAGGAAAGAATTGGTTCAACTTTTGGAACCAATGGATTTTAAAAGAACTATTTTTGGTATGTCTATGCTAATTATTTCGGCTAGACAGAAGTTGATTTGAAATATCAAAATAAATTTTATATCAACAATGCATTTGATGCAAATATGGTAAAAGGATGGAGTTATTAATGCAATTAAACCTAGTGTTGGATTTGATCTTATGATCAACAACCCGCTATGGTATGATGCATAATGATGAAGTCATAAACTGACGAAGTCCTCAACGTACTGTGAAAAGTACGGTATCACGACGTTATGAAACGTTTTGATGTATTGTTAAAGAATTTAAAGAAGTAGTCGATGTCAATTGATTTGATTGGACGAATGTTCAAGTTGATGTCCAATTTATTGGTATGGTCTAAGTTATTTGATTTGGCTAAGACAAATGGTATGTCATGTTTAAAAGAAAATCGAGCTTTCTTTGAAGAAGCTATGCCAAGCCAAATTATTTTGGTACGAAATCTAATGATTAAGTCTGAGGTGAACATACCCCGAAATGGGGTTATACGATGGGTTGATCATCTACGTATGGAAGAGGTAGTTTACCTTCTTGGTGATCGTAAACTAACCGTGGTAGAAGGGTTTACGGTGAAATGCTGTTAAACTTAGTAAGAGTTCATAGTTGATTTGACCCATCAGCAAAAGTATGAAATGTTGAAAAGGAATTTTTATATTCCTCGTTATTCATTCTATTTCATGATTCTTGTTAGGTTATGGAGGTTAGGGAATGATAAGAACTTCTTTGAAGAGAAGTTGAGAAGAAGAGTAAGCTAAAATTTTGAGGACAAAATTCGGTGAAGAAGAGGAGAATGTGAGGACTCAGGTATGGGAGTGGTTTTAAGAAATTCCGAGAACGAAATTTTTATAAGGAGGGAAGTGTGACAACCCGAGTAAAATCGGATTGTCCAGAATTTAAGTTTAAAGAATTAGTTATTAATAAAATAAATTTTTATTAATACTATTATGTGTTATGTGTTTATTAATCGTTCTAGAACTTAAGATGATTATAAGTCGGGAGTATTCTAACTACGAGCTAGACTGAATGAGTAAGAATTTTTAAGACAAAAATAAAAAATTTTCGGGAACAAAAATATTTCTGAGAAAAAGACGAAATATACACTATTCGCCCGACGAAACCTAAGGGTTAGGGTTTGAATAACCTAAGCCTTTTTGAGGGTTCAGTATGTCGAAATGATATTTCGTCGATAGATTTGACGATAATATATCGTAAAAAGTTAAGTAAGCCGATAAAAGTTTTTCTCAAAAAACGTGCAGAAATCGGATGAAATAAAAACGATAAAAAGTATTATTATGTACTTTTCATCTGTTTAGCTACGTTAGGGGAAAACGTGAAAGAAAATGCTTAACATCAAAAACTGTTTTTCAGTTTTTCAGAGTTTCAAAGAATGCTTAAAAGTTAGACTGTAGAGGAAAGACGAAATATCCAAAAATATTTGAATTCCGAGAATCGCAGTTTTTTGAACTGTCGGACGAATTTCGCAAGACGGAAGCATAAAGCTTCCAAGGGAAGCTTCGTGAATAGTAAGGAGGTGGAATGAGGAGGTGTGAATAGTAAGGAGGTTTAGGGCGAAATGACTATTTTTTCCCTAGCCTTGAAAATCTATAAAAGGAGAGCTTAAGCTCATTTGTGGTTAATGAAAAATTCTCCAACACTTGAGAGAGAGAGAGAGAGAGAGAGTTCGGATGAAGAGGAAGAGGAAGAGGAAGAGGAAGAGGGAGAGGAAAAGCTAGCCTGAGTGCACGCTTTGTCCAACGGAGGAAGATTAAAGAAGAGAGGTAATCCGAAAACCTAACTTCTAAATAATTTTCTTTAAGTTTTCTATGTTAAAACATAGCTTAATGAGAATAAGAAGTAAGAGATGTTAAGAATGGTTTTATATGGTTGAAATCATGAAGAAACGAAGAAATAAGAATTAGAAGTTTAGTTTATAAATTTCTTAAGGAGGTATAAGATTCGATGAACTTGAGCGATACGAATGAATCATATGAACAATTCGATGATATTAGTAAGGAATTATGTTTTATAACATCAAATTCCAAGGAAAAGTGAAATCATAATCAAAATATCGATTAAAAATGAAGAACGTACGAAGAACGCAAAGAACACGAAGAACGTTGTTGATTGACAAATTTAAAACCATCATAGTATAATTGTTGCTGATGGACAAGTTTAAAACTATCGCGTATAAGTAAGTTGCTTATTACTTGGTTAGGAATGGTAGAAACGTTCATGAAGAACGGATTGAACTTAGATATAACGAAGTTATAGCAAAATTTCGTAAAAGATGAACGAGAAATGGAAAGTAGGTAAATAAACCCGAATCCGAATGAGTAGGGTTTCATAAGAAAGTAAGAGAATGTAGAAAACGTGAGTCGTGGACTCAAGAATGAACGAGTTCCGAGTTAGGATGACCGAGTTACGGATAAACAGACGAAGAACATTAATAACGTAAAGCGAACAAAGAATACAATTTAAGCTAATTGAATGACATGTTCAAGGATTCAGAATAAATTTCTGTCTGAGGGAAGTTGAAGTACGTAAGATAAGGAAGAGAATAGCTTTGGAACGACCTCGTTCTGAGCTATAACGAAGAAGTTATGAGATTGCGAAGTCAGCGTCTCAAGCATGTAAAAGACTTAGAAAAATTTTCCAAGTTTGAAGCTCGGTGCCGTAGCTGATGAGTGTGATTTATACCTGTGAATCAGATCCTTTGTAGCTTAAATTGTTGCTTTTTTTCAGTTATTTAGGTAGCTTTTATCTATAATTTGTTGTTATTATGTCTAAGTTCTGTTTTCCACTGTATTGGCGCCGCAACGCCAAGGTTCTACTTCGATCCCACGTCGCAGCACCAAAGTAAGGCAACTCTCTGTTAATTAGCGCTTTCTCATTGCCATTGCCCGCGCCCCTGCGCCACTCGCAGTGCCCCAACGCCATACTTGGCGCCCCAGCGCCTTCCTCAGATGTCAGCCTCGTGCCGCAGCACCGAGGCCCATTTAAAGAGTCACACCGCAGCGCGACCTCCGCTCTTTTTAAGTCTACGTGGCACCGCAGCGCCACTTGTTAAGCAAAGGCTCACGCCGCAGCGCGAGTTCCGATGTTCAGACAGTAAAGGGCTTTAAATGGCCTAAAAGGAGAGAGGGAAAGGAAGAACTTAATATCAGCCACCTGCGATAGAAATTTGAGACAGCTAGCGTAGATAGTTATTACAACATTTATTTTCTAGAAGAGGAGGAAGTTGTGCTTCAAGGGAAAGAGAGTTATTGCATCCGACAGAGCTCAGGAGCTATACAGTGAAAGAAGATTTGGACCAAGAACATTCCAAAAGAGGAGTTTTCTTATTCCAAATCTCCCATTTAGTTGTGTATTTCTGATAATGTGGAATGTATTGAAAATGTGTGTTAGTACCATAGTTATGAACTAACTCCATTTTTAGGATTGCAATGTAACCTTTTGTTTATCCTAATTCACTTTCTCTCCTATTTTATATAATGAATCATTTTGGAATGGGTTGTTGTATTTCGTATTTGTTGACTATTTGCTTGATAGAGTAACGAGTATTGATTTTAACAGAGATTGAAAAATGAATGTTATATCTATCTTTAAATACTACAACACCTGTTATGACCATACCAATGGATTGTGTGCATAAACTGCTAATAGGATAAACATATCTCTATTTTCCTTGTGCGACCTTGAGACTTAGCTTAATGACCTTGGCCTAGCTATTTTCACCAATAGACATATTGTGATTTATCTGGCTAGGGATATGCATTTGACCTTCGACAGAAGCTCTTGCGTATTTATTGTTCTCGGTTGACCATTCCTAGATTCGTTTGTAATTTGGAGAGTTAGGAGATTAGGCGTTGCATTAGGAGAATTGTAATCCTATCTTGACTTCCTAGCGCACCTACTTCTCTTATTCTTATAGTTTTAATCACATAGATTAACCAACCATCTTGTTTTACTCGTTTAGATAAGATAAGTAACGACTTCACCTTAGTAATTGTTTACCTAGTAAGACTTTGTCCTCGTGGGTACGACACTCAACTTATCATATATTACTTGTGGACCGCGTATGCTTGCGCGCGATTTAGTAATAGCGAAATCGATCAACAACATCGCTAGCAATGCCTTGGGAGGCGGCGCTGCAGCGCCAGCTCGGGCCATCAGCTACTGCTGAGTAGCGTCGCTGCACGAGAAAGAGGAAGGGAATCGGTGCCGCAGTGCCGGTGCAGGGCAAGTTCCAAAAATAACCTTTTTATTGCTCAATTCCTGGGGAAGTGTACGGATAGATAATGAACATGTAGGTCACATAAAATAACACTTAAACAAGTGATTTAAACCTTTAGTAAAGGTTGAACGTAAAGATTTAACAGGATTAAAAGACGAAGAATGTAAATGCTAGATTACATAACCGATATCCGGGGACCGTAGTCGCGATAAAACGAACTATAGCTAGAGTAATGAAAGTCCGAATGTGAGTCGGATAAAGAATGTTAGAATGAATGTAAGCTTTAAACACTTTAGCCGATGTGAGGGTTGAGTGTATACGAATATGGAAAGGGAAGAACCTACACTCCATGTATGGTTTGACTGTAAAGTAACGTAAAATGCTTAACGCTATGAATGCGAAAAATTAATTTTGAATGATCGTTCTGAGTATACAAAAGACTGTATTACTTAGACGATAGAGAATAAGTCTTGAGGTATGACATTTAGTTGCCAGAAAGACATAAGGAATAAGAAATTGACTTAACGAACATTATAGTTTATTGGTTCGGATAGGTTAAGATAAAGTTAGGTTGTGGTACAATCGTATTCTTTGATGGTTGACATATGGGAGCTGGGCTAAACAATTCCTTCAGAGAGCGGAGGTATATACGAAACTGGCAACCTATCTAACTCACTGTGAAAGACAGTGTAGACGAGACGAGAACTTGTTTGTTGGTTGTTTGTGAAAAACCACTCAGAGTACCATATGGACTACTAGCAAAGATGCGATGTGTGCTGAGTCCTAGAAAAGTTAGAAGAAGAAGATAAGAATGTAAATCATCAAAGATGATGATTGTAAGAGTAAGACATCTCCGTATGTCATGAAGACGTAAAACGGTAATGAAAGTTAGTGGCGTAAGCTTAGATTGTAAGAACGCGAACCTTAAGAAGTAAAGTTAAGTAAACCAATGCGTAAGTCAAGTATATGACTAATTGGTGTATGTGTTATTTCCTTATGTGTTATCTAGGAATTGGAATGAGCAGTTCAACGTAAGCTGTAGCTGTGCGTAAGGCAAGTTTCGTAACTTCATTCATATTATATGAATGTTAGTTTCTTAAACTTCTCAGATGTCAAACTTAAGAAGTCTTGTCTATGTGCATATGTGCGATATATGTACAAGGTGGTAGTATGTGTGAGGCCTTATGCCATAAATTGAACGCTTCGGTGTTTCTATGAGATGAACTGTTCTGTGATTGAGCTGTTTAATATGAGTATGTTATGTTTATACATGAACCGTTATTGTTAAGTCTGTGCTAATGATTCTAGCCAGACAGGATGTGTATGGAAAAGGTAGAAGAATGAAAGTACTTTAATGTGTATGTGACTAATATTTTAAAATGATAGGAATCGAGATTTATTCCTATTGTTCAAGCTATTTCATAACCTTTGTTCGGTTATGGAAGTCTTAAAAGAATGTTTGAATTCTTGAAGTTGTTTATTCAACTGGTATGACTTGCTGGGCAATTGAATGCTCACACTTACTTTAAATAAAAGCATTTTCAGTGAACGATGTTAGAAAGAACTTTAGGATCCCATAAAGATCAAGCTGAGCGGTATCCAGACGAAGTGCCATTAAGTATATAAATGAGCGTAAAGATCAAGCCAAGACTTGTAATGTAGAATAGTTTAATTGAACTATAGATTAGTTTAATGAACTGTTATGTATCCTTAGTGGCGGATAAAAGTCACTCTCATAAGATGTAAAGAATAATGTAATTATCATTATTTGTAATGAACGGGGTTATAAGGTAATAGAACTTGGGATTTGAGAATGTATATTGTTATATTTAACTATATAATGATGTATGTTTGGAAGGAGATGGAATCGTGACGTATGGAATCCGGGTGTGAAAATAGACCGAATTTTGGTACGTTACAATAGGAGGGCAAGAACGTCATTTCACCCAAAGGCAAAGATCGATGTCTAAGCAAATATTACAAGGCTCGGGAAAACAAGAGCTACTAAGATTTATACCTGCGAATCAGATCCTTTGTAGCTTAAATTGTTGCCTGTTTTCAGTTATTTAGTTAGCTTTTATCTATAATTTGTTGTTATTATGTCTAAGTTCTATTTTCAAGGTTACAGGAGCATAATGGGCATTTTTACTGTATTGGCGCCGTAACGCCAAGGTTCTACTTCGATCCCGCGCCGCAACACCAAAATTAGGCAACTTTCTGTTAATTGGCGCTTTCTCATTGCCATTGCCCACGCCCCTGCGCCACTCGCAGTGCCCCAGTGCCATACTTAGTGTCCCAGCGCCTTCCTCTGATGTTAGCCTTGCGCCGCAGCGCCGAGGCCCATTTAAAGAGTCACGCCGCAGCGTGACCTCTGGTCTTTTTAAGTCTACGTGGCACCGCAGCGCCACTTGCTAAGCAAAGGCTTGCGCCGCAGCGTGGGCTCCGGTGTCCAGACAGTAAAGGGCTTTAAATGACCTAAAAGGAGTGAGGGAAAGGAAGAACTTAATATCAGCCACTTGCGATAGAAATTTGAGACAGCTAGCGTAGATAGTTATTACAACATTTATTTTCTAGAAGAGGAGGAAGCTGTGCTTCAAGGGAAAGAGAGGTATTGCATCCGACAGAGCTCAGGAGCTATACAGTGAAAGAAGATTGGGACCAAGAATATTCCAAAATAGGAGTTTTCTTATTCCAAGTCTCCCATTTATTTGTGTATTTCTGATAATGTGGAATGTATTGAAAATGTGTGTTAGTACCATAGTTATGAACTAACACCATTTGTAGGATTGCAATGTAACCTTTTGTTTAGCCTAATTAACATTCTCTCCTATTTTATATAATGAATCATTTTGGAATGGGTTGTTGTATTTCGTATTTGATGACTATTTGCTTGATAGAGTAATGAGTATTGATTTTAACAGAGATTGAAAAATGGATGTCATTATCTATCTTTAAATACTATAACACCTGTTATGACCATGTCAATGGATTGTGTGCATAAACTGCTAATAGGATAGACATATCTCTATTTACCTCGTGCGACCTTGAGACTTAGCTTAATGACCTTGGTCTAGCTATTTTCACCAATAGACATATTGTGATTTATCTGGCTAGGGATGTGTATTTGACCTACGACGGAAGCTCTTACGTATTTACTGTTCTCGGTTGACCATTCCTAGATTCGTTTATAATTTGGAGAGTTAGGAGATTAGGCGTTGCATTAGGGGAATTGTAATCCTATCTTGACTTCCTAGCACATCTACTTCTCTTATTCTTACAGTTTTAATCACATAGATTAAACAACCATCATGTTTTACTCGTTTAGATAAGATAAGTGACGACTTCACCTTAGTAATTGTTTACCTAGTAAGACTTTGTCCTCGTGGGTATGACACTCAACTTATCATATATTACTTGTGGACCGCGTATGCTTACGCACGATTTAACAAAAGCGAAATCGATCAACAAGTTTTTGGCGCCGCTGCTGGGGACTTAGTATTATTTGTTATTCAATATTAACACTAAGTCATTACAATCTTAATTTAACCTGATTCTTCTGTTTAACTCTCTTTTCAGGTAGTCCTTACTGTTTATGCCACCTCGAAGGGGACAAAATATAATACCTCTCGATCCTAAGGTTGATAGAACATACAGATGACTGCGAAGAGAAAATTTTTGGGACATGCCTACTCTTGTCAGAATGGCTGAGGAACTTCAGAAATATCTAAGGGATTATGCCATGCCTCCAATCAACGATCTCCAGGCAAACGTTCTTAGGCCCGCAATCCAAGCAAATAACTTTGAGATAAAGCCGAGCACCTTTCAAATGTGCACCAACATTCAGTTTGGGGGACTACCGAATAATGATCCCAATGATCACTTGATAAACTTTGTGGAGATTTGCGATACATTTAAAACCAACGGAGTGTCTGACGATGCCATCAGACTCCGGTTGTTTCCTTTCACCTTGAAGAACAAGGCAAAGAGCTGGCTGCACTCACTCCCGCCAGGGCCCATCACCACATGGGTTGACTTGGCTCAAAAGTTCGCGGCGAAGTTCTTCCCGCCCGCCAAAACTGCCAGACTCAGGCATGAAATTACCTCATTTATCCAGTTCGATTTAGAATCTTTATATGACTCGTGGGAACGATTTAAGGATCTTCTGAGGAAATGCCCTCACCATGGATTGCTAGAATGGCTTCCTATCCAGACCTTTTATAATGAGCTATCTGGATCAACTCGTTCGAGTATTGATGCCGCGTCTGGAGGGGCATTCATGGCTAAACATCACACAACAGGGTATGAACTAGTGGAAACAATGGCGGCCAATAATTATCAATGGCCGAATGATAGGCAAGCCCGCAGAAGAGCAGCGGGGGTATATGAGGTTAACTCATTCACATCATTAGAAGCTCAGGTTGTAGCGCTAACGAAACGACTAGACACCATGGGACCATCAGCATTACAGAATGTGTAGAGTGTCGTAGTCCAGTGTGAGTTATGTCAAGGGAGCCACCCTATTGATCAGTGTGCAATAAGCCCTGAGTCAGTTCAATTTATTTCCAACTACAGGCGGCAACAAAATGCTAATCTTCCCACTCATTACCACCCGGGCTTGAGAAATCATCCCAACTTCTTTTGGGGGCAACAACAACAATAACAACAACAACCCTAATCAAGCACAACCTTCATCCTCCAGGCCGAATTTTTCTAACCCTCTGGGTTTTTAATCTTAGAATTAGTACAATCCATAGCCACAGAGCTCTCAAAATCAGTTCCACCATCCACCACCTCAGCAGGAGAGAAAGCCTAGTTTGGAGGATCTCTTGTCGTGGTACATTACCCAGAATGAAACAAGGAGTAAAAATCAAGAAGCCTCCATTCGAAATCTTGAAGTACAGATGGGACAACTGGCTACTGCTTTAAACAGCCATTCACAAGGCACATTGCCTAGTGACACTGATGTCAACCCGAAACGAGAAGGCAAAGAACAATGCAAAGCAGTGACACTCAGAAGTGGGCGAACCACTAATAAACAAGGTGGAGAGAGTTCTCTTGTGTAAGAAGAAGTTACTGCAGAGAATCCTATTACTTTTGTGGAACAAAATGGAGACAAGTCTGGGGGTAAAGAAAATGTTCAACAGGAACCAACACCAACACCAACACCAACTCCTACTATTAACAAAGCCAATCCTCTTCTCCCGCAGTTGCCTTTCCCCCAGCGTCTGCAGAAGCAAAAGCTGGACAAGCAGTTTTCCAAATTCCTGGAGGTATTCAAGAGGCTTCACATAAACATCCCATTTGCGGAGGCATTGGAGGGAATGCGAAGTTATGTCAAGTTTATGAAGGACATATTATCTAAAAAGCAAAAAATGGGGGATTATGAAACAATGGCTCTGACAGAAGAGTGCAGTGCCATTCTACAAAACAAGCTTCCACCAAAGCTGAAAGATCTAGGAAGCTTCACAATTCCTTACACTATTGGGGATCAATTAATTGGCAAGTCTTTATGTGATCTAGGGGCGAGCATCAACTTGATGCCTCTGTCCATTTATAAGAAGCTGGGGCTAAATGAAACCAAACCTACAAGTGTCACGTACCCGAAGGGGATAGTAGAGGATGTGCTTGTCAAGGTTGACAAGTTCATCTTCCCATCTGATTTTATTGTCCTAGATTTTGAGGAGGACGAGGAGGTCCCTATCATATTGGGCAGGCCATTCTTAGTGACAGGGAGGACCCTAATTGATGTACAAAAAGGTGAGTTGACTATGAGGGTTCAGGATCAAGAAGTGACGTTCAATGTCTTCAGATCAATGAAATATCCTAACACTCCTGAGTACTGCTTCCAGATTAATGCAATTGATAATTCAGTAAGGGAAGTGTTCTCAGAAACCTGCATTACAGACCCTTTGAAAGCCACATTGATAGGGGCCAACACTACTGAAAAGCCCACTAATGTTGAATTTACCAAGTGGCTTGATGCTCCTCAAAGATCCAAACAATTTTAAAGATAGTTTGAATCTTTAGATGATGATGAGGCATCAATTTCCAAGGCTCAGCCGTCGATCATGGAACCTCCTGTCTTAGAATTAAAGCCTTTGCCCAATCACCTGAGGTATGCTTACTTAGGGAACTCATCTACTTTATATGTGATAATTTTTGCTTCTCTAACTAACTGTCAGGAAGAAAAGTTGATGCTTGTGCTCAAGCAATACAAAACAGCCCTGGGGTGGTCCATTGCTGACATAAAAGGGATCAATCATACTCTTTGCATGCATAAAATTTTACTGGAGGAAGGGTCTAAGCCTTCTATTGAGCATTAGAGGAAGTTGAATCCCATTAAAAAAGAGGTGGTCTGGAAGGAGATCATAAAATTACTGGATGCAGGCATAATCTACCCCATATCTGATAGTCCTTGGGTCAGTCCTATCCAATGCGTGCCAAAGAAGGGTAGAATGACTGTAGTGCCCAACAAAAACAATGAGCTAATTCCCACCAGAACGGCGACTGGGTGGAGGGTGTGCATGGATTACAAGAAATTGAACAAATCCACCTGTAAGGATCACTTCCCTCTTCCATTTATTGATCAGATGCTTGACAGGTTAGCTGGGCATGAATATTATTGTCTGCTGGATGGTTACTCGGGGTATAATCAGATTTTAATTGCTCTTGAAGATCAGGAAAAGACGACGTTCACCTGTCCGTATGGGACCTTTGCCTTCCAAAAAATGTCTTTCGGGCTATGTAATGCTCCCACAACATTTCAGCGATGTATGATGTCGATTTTCTCTGATATGGTGGAAAAGACCTTAGAAGTCTTCATGGATGACTTTTCTGTATTCGGGAGCTCATTTGATAATTGCCTGAGGAATATGACTGCCATTCTCCAAAGATGTGTTGAGACTAACCTTATCTTAAATTGGGAGAAGTGTCACTTCATGGTTGAAGAAGGCATTATTCTGGGTCACAGGGCGGCACCGAGGTTGAAAAGGCAAAAATTGATGTGATTAATAACCTTCCACCACTGACATCAGTAAAAGGAGTAAGGAGTTTCCTCGGGCACGCTGGGTTTTACAGAAGGTTTATCCAGGACTTCTCACGGATTACCAAACCATTGTGCACGCTATTGGAAAAGGACATGTCTTTCCAATTTGATGAAGCCTGCCTGAGTGCTTTTGAGTTATTAAAGAAAAAACTTATCTCGGCTCCTATTGTTGTAGCCCCAGATTGGACCTTCCCTTTTGAGCTAATGTGCGATGCTAGTGATTTTGCTATCGGGGCAGTTCTAGGCCAAAAAAGGGAGAAGGTATTCCACACAATATACTATGCCAACAAAACTTTAACAGATGCTCCACTGAATTATACTACCACCGAGAAGGAGTTGCTGGCAGTAGTCTATGCATTCGATAAGTTTTGTTGCTACCTCATTGGAACAAAGGTGATCGTCTACACTGATCACTCGACAATAAAATATTTGATTGAGAATAAAGATTCTAAGCCGAGATTGATTAGGTGGGTTCTACTTCTCCAGGAGTTCGATCTAGAAATCCGAGACAAAAAGGGGACAGAAAATCAGGTAGCGGATCACTTATCAAGGTTGGAGAACATAATGCATTCTGGAGATGCTGAAAATGTCATTAATGATTTCTTCCCGGACGAACAACTTTTTGCCGTCCAAAGCAAAGCACCGTGGTATGCGGACTTTGCTAATTATGTCACTTGCCAAGTGCTTCCTCCAAACCTAAGCTATCAACAAAGGAAGAAATTCCTAAAAGATGCCAAGCAATATCTGTGGGATGAGCCCCTCTTGTTCAAGCAATGTTCTGATCAAATTTTGCGACGATGCTTACCCGATGAGGAAATTGAAGGTGTGCTACATCACTGCCATTCTTCAAATTATGGAGGTCATTTTGGAGGTCAACGAATTGCAGCTAAAGTGCTTCAGTCTGGATTTTATTGGCCCACCCTTTTCAATGATTCACACACATATGTGTTGCACTGCGACAGATGCCAAAGGGTGGGCACCATACCAAGACGACATGAATTACCACTGTAGAATATCCTGGAGGTGGAATTATTTGATGTATGGGGTATCGACTTCATGGGTCCATTCCCGTCCTCCTTTAACAATCTTTATATCCTTGTGGCAGTGGATTATGTCTCTAAGTGGATGGAAGCAGTTGCCTTGCCAACAAATGATGCTAAGGTAGTGCTCCAGTTCCTTAAGAAAAATATCTTTACTCGTTTTGGCATGCCTCAGGCTATTATCAGCGATGAAGGGTCGCATTTTTGTAACAAATACTTTGAAGCCCTTCTAGCTAAGTATAGGGCGACCCATAAGATAGCCACCACTTATCATCCACAGACTAGTGGGCAAGCCAAAATTTCCAATCGTGAGGTAAAGCGAATCTTGGAGAAAATTTTCAACCCCAATCGCAAGGACTAGTCTAAGAAGCTTGACGATGCCTTGTGGGCTTACCGCACAACTTACAAAATGCATATCGGAATGTCTCTATATAGGCTTGTCTATGGTAAGGCATGTCATCTTCCAGTGGAGTTGGAACACAACGCCTATTGGGCTATCAAGAAGCTAAACTTTGATCTAGAAGCAGCCGGTGAACAGATACTTCTACAACTCAACGAATCAGACGAGTTTCATCTGCAAGCGTATGAAAATGCTAAGTTGTACAAGGAGCATACCAAGAGGTGGCATGATAAGAAAATCATTGAGATGCACTTCGAACTAGGCCAAAAATTTCTTCTATTCTACTCCCGTCTGAAGTTATTTCCAGGGAAATTAAAGTCCAAATGGTCAGGGCCATTCAAAGTTGCCAAGGTGTATCCGTATGGGGCAATAGAGGTTGAGGACCCCAATTTTTAAAAAATCTTCAAGGTTAATGGACATCGGTTGAAGCATTACTGGGGCGGCGAGGTTGACCGGCAGAATAACTCCATCACATTGGGAGACCCGGTGTAAGACGGTAAAACAGTCAAGCCAACGACTCTAAATTAATGCTTGATGGAAGGCATCCCTATCTCAGTATCAAACAAATTGCTTTTATTTTTAGTAACTTCAGTATTATTTTGGTTGTCTGTAGTTTCTATCTGTTGTTATTAACATAACCTGTGGTCTGTATAGTGCATGTCAGTTATTATGTGTTTCAGGGTTGTCCTTAGTTAGAACTTCTGAATACTGAATACTGATGTTTGCTGTGTTTTTGTTTTGTAGATGTTTGATATGAGATTTTGGCCTGTGTAGGATTACTCACTATCAGATGTTATACTCCGCGCCGCGGCGCCAAGTTTCTATTAGTATTCACGCCGCAGCTCCATTCTCGGCGCCCCAGCCCTGATTTTCGCGGTGCAGCACCAGATATAGGGAGAAGCTACTGTAAACTTGCGACCCAGCACCATTATTGGCGCCCCAGCACCTTAGTTTGCCTGGAACTCGCGCCCTAGCGCCATTATTGGTGCTCCAGCGCCAGAGTGGGTTTGACCCCGTGCCCCGGCGCCATGCATTACGCCGCAGCGCCACCAGCGAATTTTAGTTATTTAAATGAGGCGTTTTCACTTAAATTACAGCGTAACTCTTCTCTCTCCTCTCATATCAGTTGCAACTCCTCTCCAAGCGACGCCGTCTCCTCTCCCCAGAGCCGTTAGGTAACCCAACCGTTGACCATTTCTTACCGTTTGGGCACCCAACCGTTTGATATTCTGACCGTTGCCTTCGTTCACGCCTTCGTCCATAAAAGCCAAGCAAGGTACGGTGTTTTGTCATTGGGTTTGAGCAAAAATTTCTACAGAGCGTGCCTTAGAATATTTTTCTAAAAATCAATTATGGCTTCTAAGCGTCCTAGAACTAGTATTGGCCCTCCTCTACCATCTTCTTCCCGCTCTCGTGCTCAGACTTGGGATGCTGTAAAATTTCCAACGAAAGAAGCCTATCATCGGTATACTCAGAATTTCTTGTCTCGAAGTTCGGTGCCTGAGCAAGGGCTTAGGCCTGATGACAAATTAGATGGTCGGATGAATGCTATGATATCCAAAATAAAATGGATGCATTTCACCAAACCGCCAGAATCCACCGTGGTCGCGGTGGTGAAGGAATTCTATGCTAATGCCATTCCTGATGGTTCGCCGGCTGCACCAGTGCGGGGAAAATTAATCCCATTCGATAGCAGGGCTATCAACGCAGTTTATGGGACTCCCAATTTTGACAGCCGCGATTATCAAGAAAATGGGATTCGGAGTTACCACACTAACGAGATTATTAGCAAACTCTGTAAGCCTGGGATGGTGTGGAAAACGAACGAGTACACTGCTGAAAGAACGTCATTCCCCCAGCAGGCCCTTAGCCGTTATGGTAAGGCTTGGTACGCTTTTATCTGTGTAAATATCCAGCCTATGCATCATGTGAGTGATGTAACTCGGGAAAGGCCGACACTGCTCTATGCCATTGTTACCGATTTAAACGTCGATGTAGGGGTATTGATCAATGAGTCTTTCAAGAAGGCTATTAGGAGCAAAGTTATGTCTGGTCTCCCGCACCCATCTCTTATTACCCATCTATGAAAAAGGGCGGGTGTTCAGTAGGAGAAGGAAGATGTAACCCTGCCTCCAATGTTGGTCATTGATCATCATCTAATTAGCTGCTATACAGTCTGGGAGGGAGCGCCATCGCATCCCCGAGGAGAAGGTTTTTTTCTAGTCCCTCAGCCGCCACCATTCGATGATCCAAAACCATTCACTGAGGCGGGAACCTCCACTCAAGCACTAGTTCCCCCTTCTGCTGAGACCGTTGATTCTGGGGCCCTTGTGTAGATAATGAACAGCCTAAGCTTCCTACACTGCAAGATAGACCATGTTGCCCAATGGCAGAATCAATTCCACCATTTTCATACAGAGTTCGCCAATACACTCTCCAATATTCATGCTGCTCAGGGTGATGACGATCCTGATTTCATGTCCTTTCCATTTCCAATGCCTCCAATTTATGCTCCTTATCCGTCGTAATTTCCGCCTGCTGAGGAGGCCCGCGCAAATGAGCCAATAAACGTGGAGGATGATAATGGAGATGATGATGATCTTGAGGTGTTCGGCGATGATGAAAATCTTGATCGTGATAGTGCTGAAGGCGGAGATGCTAATGATGTTTGATGATGCAGCCCGGAGGCCAGTGAGGACACTGGCTACATTCCATATTGGTGGAAGACTTCCTGTTATTTATTTTTATATATGAATTGTGCTAGTTTTATTATATTTCAACTGCTATGCTATGATGTGTAAGTTTAATGATGATAGGGTGTGAGACTTTAAGTATGGTATTTGGGCTTGATAGCCCCAGACGTATTGTTTAATATTATTTTATCTATTGTTGATTACTATTGTGGTAGAGTTTTTAGTTTTTGGATGCCTATTTTTGTTTAATAGTATTTTTTGTTGCATATGATTTCATGCTTTTGGTTTCATATGTTTTGCTTGGGAATATCTTGACTAAGACAGATATTGCTTTGCCTAAAGCCTCTCTTTTTGGGTTTTACACTGATTAATTGGTATACTTGATGCCATGTGTTATGGCTTTGCCCGTTGTTGAAAAGGGTATTTTATAGTTTATAGTTTTTGCTTATTACTTTTTGATTAACTCTAACCCCCAGTCTTTAACTGACTTTATGCTGGGTTAGGGTAGTTTAGAGTTTAAGTTTTGATTATGGCTTATGATAAGCACGATAATTATTTTGTTTTCTTAGAATAATGTCAAATTCATGCGAACTAGGGGCATATTAAATCGAGACTGTTTTGGATCCATCCTTTTATCGAGCATTGACCAATTGTCTTTTCTAGCTATGTGTCCAGATTTAGGTTGTCTTTTTATTGAGTTGAAAATTGGTGCATTGTTAAAAACTCTATTGATTTCAAGGTAATAAAAGACTTTAGAGGCTTTTACACTTTCGGGTCTAAAGTTCTATTAAAAAAAACTATTATAATAACAGTCCTACGGTTGGTTGAGATGGAGCGTGGAAACGCACTCGCCCATAAATGCAGGCTGGTAAAATCTATTCTGAACTTATGTTGTTTACGTGGCCTTTGTGCTTGAGTTATTAGATTCTTAGGGGTGTTCTACACCTAGTGCCCTAAAGTCATCTGGCTTGGGAGTCATTGATCGAAAGCTTGCTAATGGGTGCTTTATTTTGCCTAAAAGTAATCAAGTACTGTCTGAGTCAAAATTTACTTCATTATACAAGAACTTTTCGATCCTGTCTTGTGTTTGCATCTTGTTCTTAATGCTTGTTATTTATGTGGGTTGCATAGTAAGCTTATTGGTTATCATAATTTACTGTGTAATCTTAATTTGGGTTATGGTTAGTTAAGATGTTTGGTCTGCACACACACACACACACAGATTGGATCAATTACAGTCTCATACTTATTAATAGACATTCAGCCCTCGTTCGTATGCATTTGGTTCTATTCTCTGAGGATGCTTATGATTATGCTTAGAAGCCATATTATTAGTCGATAGGATTAGTCTTCATTTGTATCTTACAGTAATGGGGTGTGGATGTCTGATAGTTTGCTTAAGGACAAGCAAAAGCTTAAGTTTGGGAGTATTTGATGAGTAGGATTTATACCTGCGAATCATATCCTTTGTAGCTTAAGTTGTTGCCTGTTTTCAGTTATTTAGTTAGATTTTATCTATAATTTGTTGTTATTATGTCTAAGTTCTGTTTTCCAGGTTATAGGAGCATAATAGGGATTTTTACTGTATTGGCGCCGCAGCGCCAAGGTTTTACTTCGATCCCGCGCCGCAGCGCCAAAGCAAGGCAACTCTCTGTTAACTGGCGCTTTCTCAGCACCATTGCCCGCGCCCCTGCGCCACTCGCGGCGCCCCAGCGCCATACTTGGCACTTCAGCGCCTTCCTCTGATGTCAACCTCACGCCGCAGCGCCAAGGCCCCTTTAAAGAGTCACGCCGCAGCGTGTGTAAAGACCCCAAACTCGAGTACTTGAAACCCAAACTCAGTGCTTCACGATACCATTTCTATGAGCGGAATAATACTAATAATAATAACAATAATATAGATTATCAAATTTAATTTACATATTATCAGAGTTTTCAATCCCAAGTACGAAACCTTCAAACATTCGTTTCATTACATGATAATTAATATATATCATTATTACCCTAATAAAGTCTAGTTATTACAAACGATAGCCTTATCATTCATTCAGCGACCTTCCCTTTCCCTTTGTTCTTAGAAGAGCCTCTAGGTTGTTCACCTTTAGCTGAAAATATTTAAATTTAAGCAAGGATGAACATTTGAGTGCCCAGCAAGTAATATCAACAATAACAGTTAGCTGAACGAATTAAATATTTTCTTTGAACGATACTTCTATAATGAATCAACTGTTGTAAAGTAAACTGAACCAATAATAAAGAACATATCATTTCGATTTCAAATTTTTGAAACTACGTACTAACTATAAATGAGGATCAGTTGACAAACTATAAATATTATTTTCTATTTTCGAAAAGGTTAAACAGAACTTCATCTGTAAACCGTCATTACTTATGGGCACGGGGGGTGATCAGCCCGTTATGCCCTGTATTGATCAATACTACATTAAAGGATGATATTTTCATCCAGCATTCCAGCCTTAGGCGCATAAAAGTTTCCCATATTTGGGATGTTCATACCAGTCTTGAATCCAAACCAAAACAATTTAGTTGGATAAAGTTTTATCTTGTCCAACAACAACTTTAAATATATGTCTAGCTGGATCAAATAGCTTAGACGACTTTTAATTCAACTTATACATACTGAACATCGATAAGTATGTATCAACATGTGATAAAATATAATGATTATCCAAGTGGGGACACTTGTATAACCATGTTTTAGAAATTAACGATCAGAATATATAATTTGACCAATAATAACAGAATAAAGGAACTTGTACAACAATTATAGTTTAATAACTTACTTATACAGAATCATTGCATAAGTATATACAAAGGTTGAAATATTTGAGCAATTGAAATGAACAATTCAGATATTATCTTACGCATGTCCGTTGCATAAAGTAAATGCAAAGAGTTAGATACTTGCCTTGTCTGCTGCTTACACAACTTATATTTATCTTTTCTATCAAGCCCTATCATTAAATAGATCATTTGTCTGATTAGAATATCATATCATATCATATAATACTGCTTATTGCAGTCAGCATATTCCCTAATCACATTGGCACATAGGTTTAACAACCATTGAATCACAAATAATCACTTATCTAATCACATTATCTAAGTCCAGATCAATTTCTGAAATATGTCGGTCTACCGACAACTTTATCGGGTAATTGTCGAGTCTAAGACTCTTTACTGTAACTTAATATCAGTCATATTATTTTTAAATTACTTATAATAGTTTTTAAACATTTATCATGAATTTTCAAACATCAAAATCATTTTTAAATGATTTAAATACTAATCAAATTTATTATCATTAATATTTAATTAATATTAAACTATTAATAAAATCATTTCCAAAATATTAAAATTATTTATAATAACTCAAAATATTTTTAAAGTATTAATATTACCCTTAAATGATTTTTAAAATATTTAAAATCATTTCTAAATAATTACCATTAATATTAATGTATTAATGTTCTATTTATCAAAATATTAAAAGTCATTATTCATAACTTAAAATATTTTTAATTCATTTATATTCCTTTTAAATAATTTTTAAATTAATAAAACCATTTATAAACTATTTATTTAATATAATTATTAAATAAATTTAATATATTTAATAATAAATTAATGATCATTAATATTAAATTATTAATGAAATTATCCTTTAAATATTAAAAGTTATATTTTATAACTTAAAATATATTTAAACACTTTATTTTTATTTAAAATGATTATTATAATATAAAAATCATTTTTAAACTAAATTATTTAATATAATTATTAAATAACTATAATATCATTAATAATAATTAATTAATGAAATTTATCTTTAAATATTAAAAGTTATATTTTATAACTTAAAATATTTTTAAATACCTTATTATTATTTAAAATGATTTTTAATATAATAAAATTATTTTTAATTAATTTATTTAATTCATTTAGTAAATAAATTAATTACCATTAATATCAATTTATTAATGAATTTTATCACAAAATATTAAAAGTCATTAAAAATAACTTAAAATATTTTCTTATATCATAATATAATTTTAAATAATTTTTCATGAATTAAAATCATTTTTAAATAATTTATTTAATATTATAATTAAATAAATTAAATACTTTAAATATTCCAAAAATATTAAATATTTATGAAATATATTTAAAATAATTAAAAACTAATTTTCAGAATTTAAAATAAAATTTCGGAATTTTCTAAGTATTTTTAATAATTAAAAATCTATTTATTTCTATTTTTAATTAATTTTCGAAAAATATGAAATTAAATAAATTCAAAACCGTCGCTAAAGGGATATTAGGCGACAAAAAGCGTCACCGAATGTGTTCTTGGTGTTCTTGGCCAATTTCCAGAAACTCATGTCAGAGTTCATGCTAACTTGTTTGACCAGATATAAATCTTAGCCTATTGTGTTTCTGAACTAGGTTAAAGATTGATCGTATAGTGTTTATGTAACACTACACGAACCAATCAACAATTATCTCAAACTACAACACAACAAGATATTCTGGGCATTCAAAATCATTGTCAGGCCTTTCCTGGGTTTCACTTGAAACCCAGCAGATCGACTAGGCACCTTTTTGATCATTTTAAGTTAGGTTCGGATCACTTTATTGGTGTTATAAAGGTTTAAACCTATAGTGCTCATGCCATAAAACATTTATATACCATTAACGCAGTCCAAAAACATCGAAATTTCCAAATCCAACCCGGTCAAAGTTTGTCAGACGGTTGTGCTTAGAGTTTTCTGGAAATTCCCAAAAACGGTAAACATGTTCGACATGCCTTGTTTGAGCAACTGCCACGCCCGATCTGTTGATTACTAGTGGAATCTAAGGACATAATTTCAAACTACATATACCAGGCTATAAGTCTACTACAACAAAAACATCATTACATTAAAAACTTGACAAATCAAGAAGGTTAAAAATCTTGTCAGACGGATATTTTAATTTCTGGGTTGCCCAGATTTTTTATCGGTCAACCTCGGTCAACGAAATTTGACCGATCATAGCTTGCAATCTAGACTTCAAACAACTATAAATCCACTTCCAGGTTATAGACCACATATCCAACTATAGATCTAACACATAAAACATTATAAATCATGAACATAATAAGATCTACGGCCTCCGACATTACTTGTCAGACTATGTTTCAAATTTTTTCCAGATTTTTTTTTGAAAAGGCTGATTTCGTGCATCTAAGTGTTATGGATCCATGATCCAACAACCCAGATCACTTATAGACACCCTCTAACACATATCTACCAAATCAATTACAACATCTAACAACAAATCATAAGATTTTCTAAATTAGGGTTCTTATACTTTTAAAGCTTGATCTTTGAATCTGACCTTGTTGATTTGTTATAGGCTTGATATGAACTGATGTTAACTTTGTTTATCACTCTCTTTCACTCTAGATTTCAAAATTTGAGGAGAGAGAAGCTCTTGGAGAGAATGAGAAATAAAGTAGATAATTTCTCTCTCTCAATCTATTTATCTAGCAATGCAATGCAATATAAAATCTGATCTAGCTGTCAAATAGAGCTGAAATGCTGAGATTTATTAAGTCAAGGAGTGGGTAGGGTTTCGTCACCAACCACAAATTTCTAGATTTACAAGTTACACTAAATAATGCACAAAAGGGCATTTTAGTCATTTTCTTTTATTTCTAGAATTTTTATTTGTTGCAAACCCTTAGGGTTTATGGTTTGAGCAATCTAGGGTTTAGGGTTTGAAAAAAACCCTTAGGGTTTAGGGTTTGGAAAAATTTGATTTTAGGATTTCCAAATTAGGTTTTTAAAAATAGAAATTTTAGTATTTCTAACTTATAATTTTAATTTTCTAATTATATAAATTTTCTTAATCATAACTTAAATCTTGGTAATTAGGATTAGCATTTCCTAATTAAAATCGCTAATTAAGCAATTAAGGTCAAAATCACGGATTAGGGTTTATAAAATAAATATTAGGGTTTCTAGAAATTTATATTTCTAATTATTAATTAGGGTTTACCTAATCAATATAAAATTATATAATACATAACATACATCCTATATCACAGTTATCTACAGTGTCGAACTCAACTTGAGTTTTAAATTAGGTTTTTCCGTTTAGCAATTAGCTAAATATTATTTAGGGTTTCTAATTCAAGAAATTAGGATTTTAATTTACAACTAATGTCTCCTATATTTAGGGTTTTTCCTAATTAATCAAATCATTATATAAAACACTTATAAAACAATCTTGCACTCTAATTTGGACCTCAAATTGGGGTTTAACATTATTACTAGGGTTTAGTCATAATACACCGTAATTGACCTACCATTATCAAAACGGAAATACCGTACATATTCATAGCACTGAAAAATAAAAATATAATTAATATGATATAATTATTCTCATACCTTGACAATAATCCAAAATTAGGGTTTGGATTCCATATCTGATTTATTCTTCATATTTAACCTTAATAATTAAGGTAAAATAATTAACTTAATAGCATGTACTAAAATTCATATAATAAAATAATTATTATAATTATTCTAAAAATCACTCCATATATTATTTAAATAATATATGATTATATTTTTATAGAAAATAATTAATAAAACATTTCTACCATAATTTAATTATTATAAGAATGTACTTTATAATAATCAATAATTGTAAAATAAAAATTATTTGTAAATATTTATGTAATAAATATATTTTTATTTACCACATAAATACACATACACATTATCTTGTACAAATCCTCATCCTTAAATAAATAAATAAATAAAAAATTTATACGCAAAATTTCTTATTTATTTGTATAGAAAATATCGGGTTGTTACAGCGTGACCTCCGGTCTTTTTAAGTCTACGTGGCGCCGCAGCGCCACTTGCTAAGCAAAGGCTCGCGCCGCAGCACGAGCTCCGGTGTCCAGACAGTAAAGGGCTTTAAATGACCTAAAAGGAGAGAGGGAAAGGAAGAACTTAATATCAGTCGCCTGCGATAGAAATTTGAGGCAGCTAGCGTAGATAGTTATTACAGCATTTATTTTCTAGAAGAGGAGGAAGCTGTGCTTCAAGGGAAAGTGAGTTATTGCATCCAACAGAGCTCAGGAGCTAAACTGTGAAAGAATATTTGGACCAAGAACATTCCAAAACAGAAGTTTTCTTATTCCAAATCTTCCATTTATTTGTGTATTTCTGATAATGTGGAATGTATTGAAAATGTGTGTCAGTACCATAGTTATGAACTAACTCTATTTTTAGGATTGCAATGTAACCTTTTGTTTAGCCTAATTAACTTTCTCTCCTATTTTATATAATGAATCATTTTGGAATGGGTTGTTGTATTTCGTATTTGATGACTATTTGCTTGATAGAGTAATGAGTATTGATTTTAACAGAGATTGAAAAATGGATGTTATTATCTATCTTGAAATACTACAACACCTGTTATGACCATGCCAATGGATTGTGTGCATAAACTGCTAATAGGATAAACATATCTCTATTTGCCTTGTGTGACCTTGAGACTTAGCTTAATGACCTTGGCCTAGCTATTTTCACCAATAGACATATTGTGATTTATCTAGCTAGGGATGTCTATTTGACCTTCGACGGAAGCTCTTGCGTATTTACTGTTTTCGGTTGACCATTCCTAGATTCGTTTGTAATTTGGAGAGTTAGGAGATTAGGCGTTGCATTAGGAGAATTGTAATCCTATCTTGACTTTCTAGCACATCTACTTCTCTTATTCTTATAGTTTTAATCACATAGATTAACCAACCATCTTGTTTTACTCGTTTAGATAAGATAAGTAACGACTTCACCTTAGTAATTGTTTACCTAGTAAGACTTTGTCCTCGTGGGTACAACACTCAACTTATCATTTATTACTTGTGGACCGCGTATGCTTGCGCGCGATTTAGCAATATCGAAATTTATCAATAATAGTGCTAGCAATGCCTTGGGAGGCGGCGCTGCAGCACCAGCTCGGGCCATCAGCTACTGCTGAGTAGCGCCGCAGCGCGAGAAAGAGGAAGGGAATCAGTGCTGCAGCACTGGAGCAGGGTAAGGCCCGAAAATGAGCTTTTTATTGCTCAATTCTTGGGGGAAGTGTACGGATAGATAATGAACATGTAGGTCACGTAAAATAACACTTAAACAAGTGATTTAAACCTTTAGTAAAGGTTGAACGTAAAGATTTAACATGATTAAAAGACGAAGAATGTAAACGTTAAATTACGTAACCGATATCCGGGGACCGTAGTCGCGATAAAACGAACTGTAGCTAGAGTAATGAAAGTTCAAATGTGAGTCGGATAAAGAATGTTAGAATGAATGTAAGCTTTAAACACTTTAGCAGATGTGAGGGTTGAGTGTATGCAAATATGTAAAGGAAAGAACCTACACTCCGTGTATGGTTTGACCATAAAGTAACGTAAAATGCTTAACGCTATGAATGCGTAAAATTAATTTTGAATGATCGTTCTGAGTATACAAAAGACTGTATTACTTAGATGATAGAGAATGAGTCCTGAGGTATGGCATTTAGTTGCCAGAAAGTCATAAGGAATAAGAAATTGACTTAACGAACATTATTGTTTAATGGTTCGTCTGGTATGACTTGCTGGGCAATTGAATGCTCACACTTACTTTAAATAAAAACATTTTTAACGAACGATGTTAGAAAGAACTTAAGGATCCCATAAAGATCAAGCTGAGCGATATCCAGACGAAGTGCCATTAAGTATATGAATGGGCGTGAAGATCAAGCCAAGACTTGTAATGTAAAATAGTTTAATTGAACTATAGATTAGTTTAATGAACTGTTTCTGTATCCTTAGTGGCGGATAAAAGTCACTCTCGTAAGATGTAAAGAATAATGTAATTATCATTATTTGTAATGAACGAGGTTATAAGGTAATAGAACTTGGATTTGAGAATGTATGTTGTTATATTTAACTATATAATGATCTATGTTTGAAAGGAGATGGAATCGTGACGTACGGAATCCTGGTGTGAAAATAGACTGAATTTTGGGGCGTTACAATAGGAGGGCAAGAACGTCATTTCACCCAAAGGCAAAGATCGATGTCTAAGCAAATATTACAAGGCTTGGGAAAACAAGAGCTACTAAGATGGCTAAGTTTGGCAGGATCGTTTCTGTTGAGAATCCTCTGATTGACGAACCAATCGTATAGTCTTCCAACTCTCTGATCGTAGATCGTGAAACCATCATTTCCTTTTCTTTCTTTCATAAAACTGAATCACCCTCACGCTATGAAGCTTTCATAGAACTCAACACTATGAATGCAGAGCATACTTCAGTCCAAAGTTCTCAACCCATGATCATAGTGTCTCAAAACTTTACGATCGTTAACCTAAATAACGCAACCTATCTTGTATATTACATTCAGTCCTCATCTGAAATAACTCCTAAACACACACACACACATGCATACACACACACACACATACACTAGAGTCTATATATATACACACACACACACACACACACACACACACACACACACACTCTCTAGATCCCCATCTCCTCAAAACTCTCTAGTCGTAGAGTCTCATGCCTATTTGATCGTAGAGTCACCTAACCCAACTATTATAGAACAACCCCAATCTATACCTGTTAATACACATACTCCAAACAATACAGATACTCACTCAACCTCTCATACAAATACAGATATACTATCTTTTATCTCATAGTACAAATTTAGGTTTATTTCTTCCTCATTATTTTCTTGGAGACATCAACTGGGAAAATTATTGGGTAAAATCTATATACGCACAGCACGCAAGTATACGTGATCAACAAGTAATATAATGATAAGTCAAGTATCATTCCCACAGAGATTAGCTAGAAATTAATCCTCACAATTACCAATTTTCTATTAATCTAAATTTTATTAAACTAACCAATTTCAAGATTTTAACTAAAAATATTAAAAATACTAAAATTACCAAACAATCAACAACCCTAAAAACTGAATTTGCAAACAAGTATTGGATAATTAGGCTTACAACTTCACTCTAAGCATCACTCTGATTATTACACCTTATTCCAGTTTAATGCACTATCCCAATTTATTAATCAAGAACACATAAGTAGGACTAGCCACCTCTCAATGTACTAATACCGTATTAACTCACATCCACAAATTAGATAGAATCAAGTTAAACACCTTAATTAACTAACTCACTATATCTCTATGTGAATTACAATTAAAGAAGGTTTAAGTTCAAGTTCTTTATCTGATAACATGCGATGTCAAGCATATCTCTACCCTAACATTCATCAAGAATCTATTCATTCACAGAATTCAAGAACACATGCTATATTAACCAAGTCTAGACGCATACTTTCTCTCTCGAATCCATACAAGTCCACAAAGAATTATTGATCAGACAATTCATAAATTAAAACACAAATTAATATAGATAAACTGAGAAATAGCTTATTAATACTGAAAATTAAAGTTACATAACCATCGTTCCACTTAAAGATCCGTTATAAGCCTAATAAAGAATTTAGCTCATCGTCAATGAATTAAAAATTGAATTAATTAAAGTAAACATCATTCCAATTACAATAATTAAACTAAAGAAGAAAAATATATCCAGAACCACTATTCTCTATAGCCCACTTTGCAATTGTTGTGAAAGTTGCCTTCAATGTCCTTCTCCGATGCTTCGCTCAGAAAATCTATCTTCTTTGATGTAATTGCATGTATGTTCTTTTTTTCTTGTGTATGTTGAATGTTATTTATGCCCAGCCACGAATTCTCATTACAATTCTATCCATAATAGAGTTCCAAGCCATTCCAAACACTTAAGCTTACATTTGCAGCATTAGAAACCAACTAGGACACCAATCTGCCCCGTACCCCAGCCTCGACCAGGGTGTTTCTATGTAATAAGCCAGCCTCAGCTGGCATAGCTGCTGATAACCGACTTCAAGACTCCCAGCCCCGGCTTGGGTTTAGTAGAGGAAATGGCCAGCCCCGGCTGGCTAGTGAACTGCTAAATAAATTCAAGACCCCCAGCCCCGACTGGGGTGTTAGGCATAAAAGGGCCAGCCTCGGCTGGCTCATGTTCTGTCAACTGGTCCATTATGCTCTCTTTCTTTCCACATTCCCCCATAAGTCTACCCTTTTTATCCAAATACCATTCCATCAAACCTAAACATAAAACAAAGCTAAACAAGTAAAAACAAAACATAAAATCAAGGAATCAACACCGTTTAAGCTCGACTTAGGAGCCGAATCATGGGTATAAAACCCACTTATCAGAAATAAAGAAAGAGTTAAAGCTATCATGGAGCAGATTCTTGAAAATGTTTCAGTAGTACCATCTAAGATAAGATATTGCTTGAGTGAGTGTTGGATGCCATATCTAAAGAATGCATTGTTTATATCAAGGACACTACTACAGGAATTCAATGGAGTCTCCTCCATATTGCCCTGACTGCTGCCAAAGTACTAAGAGAGATGTTAAAAAAGTTTCACGCAAAAATAAATGAGCTTATTAAGACTATACTTGATAACCTCAAGAAGTGCAATGACCTCTACTTTCAACAAATTGTTGAGCATAAAGCGACAGTGATCTCTCTTTTGAACACAAATGGAGAATCTATCAAGTTCCTCTCCGACAAAGTTTTCTCGATGAGCTCATGCATCTTTGATCGAATCCAAGAATATGGTTGTTTAGTCGATGGAGCGTATTGATAATGTCATAAAACCTGTTCATCATCAGAGAAAACAGGCCGAAGCCAGACATCAAGAATCCAGAGACGACATCACACTTTCAAAAAGTCAAATGCATGAACTTGTGTCCATAATCAAATAGCTCTCAGATAGAAGAAGTTAATGTTCTACGGCACGATCGAGATGCTGATAAAAAGGGGGAGAGGAGACAACCTAAACAATCATCATTTCCTCCTCATCCTCGAAATTTTCCCCCTCATGCCATTCCTTTGGGTCAAGGCCAGTCTCCATCCTTATAGGCTAGGATCGTCGAGTGCAGTAACACCTACTAGCTCACGACTCCCAACCAGTGATCCAACCTTTATAAATAGAAATCTTCAAGGGGTTCACATAAAAGGAGAAGAAAGATTAAACATTCCAGACCTTGGACCCATAGATTCTATAGAAGAGATTCAAAGAAGAACAAAGGAAGGAAGAAAAGGTCATCAAAGGAGAAGAGAATTTTGAAAGAAGAGATCCTCCAACAAGCAAAAGAGGTAGAAGGTAAAGAAATTATTTTTTCCTTGTAAATTTTTTTGTGACAATTCTTTTATCAATAAATTCATTCTTTTTCTCTAGAAATATAGTTGTTCACTGTATATAAGTCATGTTTAAAATTTTGAATTATTTGCATTAAGAATTGATGATCATTTGAAACTACTATTTTGTCATCATCAAATAGGGGGAGATTGTTAGTACAATGCATGTCTTTAGATTTGACGATGATATGTGAAATTATGTATATTTGTAACCAGTAGCTTTTATACAATCCTTAAAATGAAATTGATATAAAAGGACTTAGTTTATATATCAAAATTGTTAGGTTGATAAATTAAGTAGAGTAAACCTAATGTATAGATCTTAAGTTTGAATTCAATTATAAAGCAAATAGTTGAAGATCGTATAACTTAGTGATCATAGTTCTAAAGATCGCAGAGCTACAACTGCCAGTATTCTAAGTTTGCAGAATTGTAACGACCTCAAAATTCATACAACTCAACTCTCGACCTTGGTCGTTATCAATACATCTTTATTCTAACATTACATCATTAAACATTGTTAAACTTAATAAAATGCGGAATAATTTAAACTTTTCTATCTTCTTCTTTTATTTTCCCTGAATCACAACCTTTATTGTCTACATATCTTTGAATCTTATACAATCCATGATTCACTTTATCAGAGTTAATATATATATATATATATATATATATATATATATATATATATATATATATATATATATATATACTTACATCTCAAATTGATATACTTTACACATCGAATAGCTCAAACTTTAACTTTACAACTCAACAATTATTAAACATCATAAACCATCAAGTACATATCTTAAAACTTTAAACATGGATTAAAAGAATAATAGTTATAGCTAAAGTATTTAGTCTTCATGCATTGCATCTGATCCATGTCATTCAAGTAGCACATATCGTTACCTTGAAACCATAACCTATAAAAATGATTATTTGCAAGGTTGAGCTCGATAACCCAGTAAATCTAACAGTTTTCATGCAACACGTATCACATAAATAACATGTTCATCTTATACATCATAAACATCTATCTAAACACATTATACATGTTGTACATCACATACCAAATAAAGATTGAGTTCCATAACCCAATCAGCATTCCTTACTCAACCAAGTCATAAATTGACCTTAACATTTGATACTTGCAACATAAAACATAAATCATACATCATGCTTTTTTGTAATAAAGATTTAAAACAATTCATCATTAAGTTCACATAACAAATAGGAACTAAAAGACTTGCCTTGATCGTTGTTTACCAATAACAGATTAACAACTTACAGCTATCTGCACTTCACGTGCCCTACACAATTATATAATCATACACATCAACTATTAGTCACATAGAAACACATATTAGTTGTAATATAAACTTTACTCTACATCCCATAACCTTTCCTATTAATTAATACACAATGTTCAATTTGATTGTGTTAACTTTCGACTTATATCTCACTATATTTCTTCTTAGGTTATACCCAAAGTACATTCAAGCGTTTAAGTCTTGCTAAGACTCCTTATTGGTTTATATTAACCACATTCCATATCTTATAATGTTCATTTCATTTGAATTGAAATACTTTTTAAGTTCATTAACACTTGTCACGGTGTTTCGACGTTCATTCGTCACACGCCCAATTTATCTCTCTTGTGTATGCTTAGTATGCTTATACAACTTATCTAATACATCATTTATTATTGTTAAACATCATTATACTTACTAATATTCATATTTTATAACTTAGAACAATATCTTTTATCTTCAGAAGCACTGCACTTGTATACGTGCATGCCCGACGCCCTCCGATTGCCTCCGAATACATATCAGTCTCAAAGATAGCCATTTTAACCCCTGTCCTGACCTCAAATTGAAAAACTTAAAGAAAAAATATTGTGGGTGTATTCTTCCTCGTTTCAGATCATCTTGAATCGCCTCAATCGAAGTTCTTATACAAAAGTAATGTCTATTTTACTAAAATCACCAAACATATATGGGAGCACTCGGGCCCATTTCTTTCACATTTCTAGCACGCCCGCGCTCTCTAGCAGCTTCCAGATGCGCGCCCGCACTCATGGGAAGCGCGCTCGTGCTTGGCTTTGCCTAGATTCCAAATTTTGTAATATTTTTATGCACATACTTCAAATCTTCATAACTTCTTCATTTTAAGTTAGAATTAGTTGGTTTTCGACTCTTTGAACTCGTTAAACTCTGAACTAATCATCTAAAAAATAATTATATCACCTCAAAAATATTACAATTCATTTTAAGGGTTCCAATTCAGTGTTCATGCTATATTTTTATATTTTAAACATATTTAGCGAATTCATTCACTACGAATTCATTTCTTGACCAAAAGGATTCATTCCACTTGCATACTTTTCGTTTCTCAATGTATTAATACAAATCATTGTCAATTATAGATTATCACAAGATTTAACCATCAATTTTGCCTCTAAAACAATCCATATTGTACATATTTAACCACAAACTTAATTTCTTCTTCTAAAACAAGTTTTCATGGATTTGATGCTCAACAAATCGTTTATAGATGATATTTAACATATTACAATCATCTATTAACACATATAACCTATTTCCTGACAAATTGTTCATCAAAACCATTTATAGAGAAGAATTTAGAGAAATACATAAACTAAGAAATTAAGAAATTAGATTATTACCTTGACTCCTTCTAAGCTTATTTATATGATTAGAAATTTTTGAACAATCTCCTTCTTCCTCTTGATTCTTCTCTTTGAATTCACTGAGTTCCTCTCTCTGAATTTTCACTTTCTCTAGACTCTCTTCTCTGCTCTTGCCACTAAGTGAATGTAATAAATTGATAAACTAATAATACGTGATTTTAACTTGGTTATCAGTTACCATATGCTAAGAGTCTCAGTAGTTAAATTATACCAAAGGTCATAAGAACTCGTTTGGCTAGAACTAACTTAAGACCTTTTTAATTTATTTCAATCTCTTCCTTATAATACAATATATCTTCTTTTCTGCAATTGTCACACTTTAACTATGTTGCTAAACTATTTAGCTAACTGCATCGAATAATTATACAATTATAATTTGTATAATTATTACAGTTATACATTATGAAATTATATTCATAAACACCTCCATTAAAATAATAAACATTTTCATTAAAAGGTTTAGTATTTATTCCACTAATTATTTTAATAAACTATACAATTATTATGTATAACTATTCAATTTCTTTCCTTCTATAAATTGTCCCAAGACAATTTATTTAATCTATATATTTAGTCACATCTTTAATATTAATTCAATTTATTAATCTCTATCCAATATTTATTTATAGATATATTGGTTTTTACCATTTCATATACTTTTGGCATAATATAATACATTAGGCTATTACATTATATGTAATATATTAATTCTCATTTTATTAAAACAATTATATTAATTTACTATTTAAATTAAGTGAATTACTCACATTATTTATGAAATTAATTCATAAAAATTCTATTGCCAACAAGGCATAACAATCAAATTATCTTATTTCATATTATAATTTAAACTTAACTAAATTACTAATATTATTTAATTTCCTCAACAATATAATTAACTGTTAAACCTCATTTTCCCAATATATAAATACATATATATTATCAACACATCTTATATTAAGAATTTTGTTTACTAAATTCTTATTTTAATAACTTTTGAAAATTCAAGTTGTTACAAGAATTTTCAAGTCAAACCTCAGAGTTCGTAGAGTACAAGCAATGATCGAAGAATCAGAGCAAAGCTGGAGATAGTCAAGCTAAGAAGAAACGAAGACTTAGTCTTTCAAGACTAAAAAGAATCATCGTAGAGTGCACTGAAGTTAAGTGTAAAACGTAGAGTCTGCTTAGCCAGATACTCTATAACTTGACACTTAACTCTATAATTAGGAAAAATCATTAAGTGCATCAGTTCTGACATATACTGACAATGCCGATCTTCATAGAGTAAAGACCCCAAGGTAGTTTGTTAAAACCACTACTAGAAAACCGTCTATTTCTGAAGGAATTATCCTTAACGGAATGGATTCCGTCAATCTTAAGCTATTTTGGACGGAACAATCCGTCGATTATAATTACCTTGAAACTAATATAATTCTGACGGAATTCCGTTGAAAGTAGTATTCCCTCTGTGGTGTTAGCTTTCCCGCCAGCGCAAACCCTAAAGTCGACGAAATAAGACTTATTTATGAGGGAAGTTCAATCGGTATTAACTTAATTTCGAGGGAGTAATTCTGACGAAAATTCCGTCGAAAATAAGTCTCAAAACCTAGTCAGGCGTCCTCTTCTCCAATGCCTCCCACTCTTCTCACTCACACACTCTATCTCTCTTTGTCTCTGTCTCTCACCCCGTCCCCCCCACCGGTCCCTCCACCCCTCGTCCCCACCATCGGCCCCCTCCCCTGCCACTGGCCCCCCACCCCCCGACCCCCCGACAACCAGCCCCCACCCTCCCCCCAGTCACCTGTCCCCCCACCCCTCCCCCCGGCCATAGCCACCGGTCGTTATCGCCGCCACCTCCACTGATTCTGACCTAAATTTCAAGGTATGTTTATATGAAATTTGATTTCTGAGATTATTTGGTATTAACAATTGATTTGAGTATGGAATTTTTAGTTTAAAATTGGTTAATTTTGTTATGTATTTGGTTTGAATTGGTTAATTTTGGTTTGAAATTAGTGAATTTGGGTTTGATATATCACAATTATGTTCTCATATTTTTCTATGTGTTGATTAATTGATGAAATTAATTGATGTTTTATATAATGTTATACTTAGTTATAATCTGATTTGGAATGTTGTATAAACTAATTTGGATTTTAAATAATGGTTAGAAAGCTATAGTTGATTGATTTATGGTATATGTTGGGAATTGCATATTTAATTTTGATGTTGAAAGTAAATAAACATGCTTATATGTAAAGTCCTTCAAGGAATACATGTATAAGGACTTAGTGGTAGATCAAAACTTGTTAAGTTTGATCTGTGCTTTATGTTTATCATTCTGTAAATAAATATATAGAAGAAAAGATCAAAGTTGTTAAGTTGATCTATTTGAGATGTAATAGATAGGCTTCAACAGAATCGTAGTTTGTCGAGCCAGTCAAGAGTTTGCAGAAACCAAGGCAAAAATGTAGAGTATTGAGAATCGTAGTCTGTCTGCTTTTGAGGGCCTCTCCCAGAATCGTAGAGTGGTCCAAACGCCTGCCGAGCCAAATCAAGAATCGTAGTCTGCTCTCGGAAGTGTAGAGTCTGGAAACCAAGCAAGTAAAGATCTTAGTCTACTATTGCTTAAGAGAAATTGTAGTGTTCTCTTCTATCAGTCTATATCAAGCACTAATGTGACAAGAAACCGCAATCATGATCGTAGTTGTGACAATCCCAAAATAGATCCATTCCATCCAACCCATTCTGAGTCGCCAAATACATGGTACAGAAAACAACTACAACTTTATTAATATAATTGTCGTGCAAGATACGACAACACTTAAACTGTGAGTTTAAATACAAATATATACCAACTGTGACTCATGTCCCAACCGTGGACAACACCTCATAATGACACCTTACATAAATGTATAGTCAAAAACTGTTTTAGAAATTAGAATCTTTGGGAAGTGCTCAAGAAAACCTACGTACATGGGAGGTCATGCGTCTAGGTTATTATAGATATCATATGTCCACAGAATTATCCTTGGTTGACCCAATAGACCCCAAAGAAAATGAGAAGATTACTATCATATTCTTCCCATTGGTGAGTCTTCTCTTGACATATCATTATCTCCACTGTCTCTAATTGGGAATTACACTCCAAACAAACACCAAGATTATATAGGTAATACTTGTAAATATACTCAGCAAGTGGATGAGCACAACCCTGTCTTATGATGACACGAGGTTGTATGTCATTAGACATCTTGTATGATAGTGGCAAAACACCCTTCTAAGTTAAGTTCACCTCACCCTCAACAGCTATAGACCACCGTTCTATTCCCCTGTTATCCCCTGCTCGACCCAGCTACACTTTTATTACCTGAAAGAAATTGTGAAGCAAAAGGGTGAGCACAACTAGCTCAGTAAAGAATATCATAATTAAAGATAATTAAATTATCAATAGCCTTCGTCAGAAATAAATCAGAGATTTAGAACTTATGGTAGATGATAAAATTTTTCAACCATAGTTGCAGCGGAACGAGCAATCCATTAGAAGAGTCAAATAGACCATAATGTCTATTATCTTCTCTATGTTAAAAGTCCACCAACAATGCTTTATCCCTGTAACATCAATCAACAGTTCCTGTCCACAATCATATGAATAACTTATAATCATATTTGTGGTTCCAAATCCCTTTTCTCATCCAGAACGAAGATAATTTTCATCACTTGTCTTTACCTGAAACATCAAAGATCATGGTTATACCAAATCACAGTTCCTGTTCATAATCATTCCAATAAATTCATCTTGGCACTACAGCCAAAGATATTCATTAACTGTTTATCTTTTGCACTACTGGCCAAAGATATTCAACAACAGACCGTCTTTGCACTACAGGCCAAAGATATTCAACAAAAGATCATCGTTGTACTACGGGCCAAAGATATTCAACAACAGGTCATCTTTGCACTACGGGCCACAGATATTCATATCTCAAAGAAACACAATCATTTCAGATTTTATATAAACCATAATTATAACCATGTTGATCAATTCACCTTTGCACTTAAGCTAAAAATATTCAATTGTAAATTCAATGGTCATGATCATGCCAGTCAACGATTCAACTTTGCACTACTGGCCATAAAGAATCCATAGTCACGATCATGCCAATAATCTACCCATCTTTATACTCAAGTCAAAGAGAAATTTCATCACCAGGACTATAAAAATGTTATATATGATAATAAAATTAATATAATCAATATATAGTTTTAATATCCAAAGTAATATTTATAAATCAACTATAATTTGGTTAGAAAAAGAAACTAATTTTGTAGTGAATAGTACCCATGAAAAGTAACTTGTGAATAGTAACTCATGAATAGTAACTCGTGAATAGTAACTCATGAATAGTAATCCCGACACAAAAAGGTAGAAATTTCACAATAAAATCCATACCAATATTTCGGTATAATGATATTGAAAGAATAACATTTCTTAAACTTATGAACAATTTATTTTAATTATTTACACTTTACTAAGTAATGCATTTAATCATCTTAAAACGCCAAACTCATAAGATTTCATCACCAATAACCAAAACTCCTATCAAAAATCTGCATATACTTCATATAGGATTCTCAAGCCATAAAATCTTATTTTCCAATTTTCTTACTTCACATAACATATTTAATTCATTTATTCATAACTAGTCCATTTTCAAGAAAAATACCAAATTAGTTCTAAAAATATTTATTTTCTGGGATTTAGCATAATATAGTCCCATATTAAACATATATTTTTCTCAGAATTTTTAAAATTCATTTACTATTTTTCATATGGCTAAAACTGCTGAATATTTAGACATTTATCATAAATTCTACTTTTGTCCAAAACTTCTGAAATTTACACGGTATACTTCTATTATATACATGTACTCCCAATAAAAATTTTATCAATTTTGGAGTTAACCACAAGGAGTTATAAACGTTTACTTTTAAAATAGTCTTTTCTCATAAAATCCATAACTCTTAATCTATATATCCAAAAATCGCCACTTTTGGACACAATCAACAAAACTCATCAAATTATTATTTTAAATTTTTCCATAATTTTTAAAGGTTCGCAAAAATTTCAAAACTGAAAAACATAATAACCCTTAAAATCCCATAAAATCCCTTACCTCAAAAGAGCAGTGCTGGAATGTCGGATATAACGCTGAACGAACTTGCACCGTATAGCAATACTCAAGATATCTAAATACTCACAAGAATACGCTCGATAATATAAAGAGAGAAAGAGAGAGAAAATTTTAGTTTCTGGTGTGATTTTCAATTCTAACTTAAGCACCCTATTTATAGAAAAATGCTTAGAGCACCAAAACAAAAAATTTAATAAAATATTAATATGTATTTTATAAATTCCTTCGCACACCTAAGTCATCTGATTTCAGCCATTAACATGTGCAAATGGTGCCCACAAAATGTAAAAAATTATTTTTCTTAATATAATTATTTAAAACTTCCAAAAATCAATTATTCTGAAACTTCGTAACTTCAATAATTCATAATAAATAGCCTTTTTGTCAAAAAATTCAAACTACATATCTTTTTCACAGGAAATTTCATTATCTACAACTTTGCAGAAGAAAGTTTTTTCAAATTCCAAACAGAAATTGACCGAAATCCACAAACGGGCGATTTTACAAGCTATAATCAAATTTCAGTCAAGAAATGGGGTCCACCGACACATAAAACATGTGTTAATCATTTAATATAACAAAAATACTCTTTCTCCTCATATACTCATATATCCCACATTCATTGTAAAAATATCACAATTATTATATTATTAAAATATAATAATATATTTAAATGAATTATTTTATCAGAAAAAAATAAAATATTAATTTTCATCAATTGTCACATTAAAAATTTTCTCCATCTATATCCATATAAAATCAATATTTTTCTCATCATATAAATCAATAATTAATAATTCATAAATAATATTACAGAATCACAATACTGACAACCAGGCAGTTCCAAAGAAAGAGGGGACTTTCCAATAAAGATTTCTCCTTACTAGCGCGTAATTAGGTGACCAAACCTCTCCTTAGACAGAACTTTTTAGACATTACCAATAATGTTATCTAATAATATTATTCAGATAATATGAATTATTGCTCCGATAATAGAAAATACTGTATATTGACAATTATTGAAACAACAGTAATATAAAATATCAACGCAACAATTATTGAATCAATAAAATAAAATACTGAACAGTAATTACTGTAATAATTATTGAGTAGTTTCTTTTTACGTAAGAATCAATAATTGGTGCAATACCGTGTGCTACTGTGCAACAACACGTATTATTGTGTTTTAACCACCGTGTATTCCAACAATGTTAACGGTAACAACTACGCCGTTATTTATAAAAACTGATACTTGTCATTTTTTTTCATCCAAAAATTTTCCGTTACGGGGCCCACAAAAGGTTGCGCCGTCGTACGAATATTCCCCGACAGGAAGAATATTCCATGACCAAACGAACATTCTCCGACAACAATGAGTATTTTATAACCACTTGCTTATTTGAAATATTTACATATATCACCCTTTACTTTAAACTTTTATCAATTTAACTATTTACTAAATAGAAAAATTGAATACTTTTATTTCATAAAATTCGGGGTCTTACAATCTCCCCTCATTATGAAATTTTGTCCTCGAAATTTACATACCTGGTATTTCAAAGAGTTGAGAATACCTTGCTTCAATTTCAGATTTCATCTTTCTTGTCATTATGATTTCTCCATTACTCATCTCCTATATTTCAGATATCATTCTAGAATACAGCTTCAAAAAAAAGATTAATTTAACAAATTAACATATCACATAATATCCCGATATTATGACTGACTAACAAATAAGCTTAGGTAGGACACACTAGCGAAGAATTTACTCGTCTCTCCCCTTTTAGTACTATTCCCCGATCTCCGTCAGAGACCATATCCCTAAGCTCTGATACCAAATGTGACAATCCCAAAATAGGTCCATTCCATCCAACCTATTCTGAGTCGCTAAATACATGGTACAGAAAACAACTACAACTTTATTAATACAATTGTTGTGCAAGATACGACAACACTTAAACTGTGAGTTTAAATACAAATATATACCAACTATGACTCATGTTCCAACGTGGACAACACCTTATAATGACACCTTACATAAAGGTATAGTCGAAAACTGTTTTAGAAATTAGAATATTTGAGAAGTGCTCAAAGAAATCTTCGTACATGGGAGGCCATGCATCTAGGTTATTATAGATATCATATGTCCACAGAATTATCCTTGGTTGACCCAATAGACCCCAAAGAAAAACGAAAAGATTACTATCATATTCTTCCCAATGGTGAGTCTTCTATTGACATATCATTATCTCCACTGTCTCTAATTGGGAATTGCACTCCAAACAAAACACTAAGATTGTATAAGTAGTGCTTCTAAATATACTCAGCAAGTGGATGAGCACAACCCTGTCTTATGATGACACGAGGTTGTATGTCATTAGACATCTTGTATGATAGTGGCAAAACACCCTTCCAAGTTAAGTTCACCTCACCCTCAACAGCTATAGACCACCGTTCTATTTTCTTGTTATTCCCCGCTCGACCCAGCTACACTTTTATTACATGAAAGGAATTGTGAAACAAAAATGTGAGCACAACTAGCTCAATAAAGAATATTATAATTAAAGATAATTAAATTATCAATAGCCTTCGTTAGAAATAAATCAGAGATTTAGAACATATGGTAGATGATAAAAATTTTCAACCATAGTTACAGCGGAACGAGCAATCTATTAGAAGAGTCAAATAGACCATAATGTCTATTATCTTCTCTATGTTTAAAGTCCACCAATAATGTCTTATCCCTATAACATCAATCAACAGTTCCTGTCCACAATCATATGAATAACTTATAATCATATTTGTGGTTCCAAATTTCTTTTCTCATCCAGAACGAAGATAAATTTCATCACTTGTCTTTACCTGAAACATCAAAGATCATGGTTATACCAAGTCACAGTTCCTGTTCATAATCATACCAATAAATTCATCATGACACTACAGCCAAAGATATTCATTAACCATTTATCTTTTGCACTACTGGCCAAAGATATTCAACAATATACTGTCTTTGCACTATAGGCCAAAGATATTCAACAACAGATCATCTTTGTACTACGGGCCAAAGATATTCAACAACAGGTCATCTTTGCACTACGGGCCAAAGATATTCATATCTCAAAGAAACACATAATCATTTCAGAATTTATATAAACCATAATTATAACCATGTTGATCAATTCACCTTTACACTTAAGCTAAAAATATTTAATTGTAAATTCAATAGTCATGATCATACCTGTCAATGATTCAACTTTGCACTACTGGTCAAAGAGAACCCACAGTCACGATCATGCCAATAATCTACCCATTTTTATACTCAAGTCAAAGAGAAAATTCATCACCAGGATTATAAAAATGTTATATATGATAATAAAATCAATACAATCAATATATAGTTTTAATATCCAGAGTAATATTCATAAATCAACTACAATTTGGTTAGAAAAAGAAACCAATTTTGTAGTGAATAGTATCCGTGAATAGTAACTCGTGAATAATAATTCGTGAATAGTAACTCATGAATAGTAAATCGTAAATAGTAACTCGTGAATAGTAACTCATGAATAATAACTCGTGAAAAGTAACTCGTGAATAGTAACTCATGAATAGTAACTCATGAATAGTAACCCCGACACAAAAAGGTAGAAATTCTACAATAAAATCCATACCAATATTTTGGTATAATGATATTGAAAGAATAACATTTCTTAAACTTATAAATAATTTATTTTAATTGTTTACACTTTACTAAATAAAGCATTTAATTAACTTAAAATGCCAAACTCATAAGATTTCATCACCAATAACCAAAACTCCCATCAAAAATCTGCATATACCTCATATAGGATTCTCAAGCCATAAAATCCTATTTTTTAATTTTCTTACTTCACATAAAATATTTAATTCATTTACTCATAACTAGTCCATTTTCAAGAAAAATATCAAATCAGTTCTAAAAATATTTTTTTATGGAATTTAGCATTATATAGTCCCATATTGAACATATATTTTTCTCAGAATTTTTAAAATTTATTTACTATTTTTCATATGGCCAAAACTGCCGAATATTTAGACATTTATCATAAATTGTACTTTTGTCCAAAACTTCTGAAATTTACACGGTATACTTCTATTATATACATATACTCCCAATAAAAATTTCATCAATTTTGGAGTTAACCACAAGGAGTTATAAACGTTTACTTTTAAAATAGTCTTTTCTCATAAAATCCATAACTCTTAATCTATATATCCAAAAATCGCTATTTTTGGACACAATCAACAAAACTCATCAAATTATCATTTCAAATTTTTCCAGAATTTTTAAAGGTTCGTAAAAATTTTGAAACTGAAAAACATAATAACCCTTAAAATTCCTTACTATCCCTTACCTCAAAAGAGCAGTACTGGAATGTCGGATATAACGCTGAACGAACTTGCACCGTATAGCAATACTCAAGATATCTAAATACTCACAAGAATACGCTCGATAATATAGAGAGAGAAAGAGAGAAAACTTTAGTTTCTGGTGTGATTTTCAACTCTAACTTAAGCACCCTATTTATAGGAAAATGCTTAGAACACCAAAACAAAAAATTTAATAAAATATTAATATATATTTTATAAATTCCTTCGCACACCTAAGTCATCTGATTTCAGTCATTAACATGTGCAAATGGTGCCCACAAAATGTAAAAAAACATTTTTCTTAATATAATTATTTAAAACTTCCAAAAATTAATTATTCTGAAACTTCGTAACTTCAATAATTCATAGTAAATAGCCTTTTTGTCAGAAAAATTCAAACTACATATCTTTTTCGCAGAAAATTTCATTATCAACAACTTTGCAGAAGAAAGTTTTTCTAAATTCCAAACAGAAATTGACCGAAATCTACAAACGGGCGATTTTACAAGCTATAATCAAATTTCAGTCAAGAAATGGGGTCCACCGACACACAAAATATGTGTTAATCATTTAATGCAACAAAAATTCTCTTTCTCCTCATATACTCATATATCCCACATTCATTGTAAAAATATCACAATTATTATATTATTAAAATATAATAATATATTTAAATGAATTATTTTATCAGAAAAAAATAAAATATTAATTTTCATCAATTGTCACATTAAAAATTTTCTCCATCTATATCCACATAAAATTAATATTTTTCTCATCATATAAATCAATAATTAATAATTCACAAATAATATTACAGAATCACAATACTGACAACCAGGCAGTTCCCAGGAAAGAGGGGGTTTTCCAATAAGGATTTCTCTTTACTGGCGTGCAATTAGGTGACCAAACCTCTCCTTAGACATAACTTTCTAGACATTGCCAATAATGTTATCTAATAATATTATTCAGATAATATGAATTATTGCTCCGATAATGGAAAATACTGTGTAGTGACAATTATTGAAACAACAGTAATATAAAATATCAACGCAACAATTATTGAATCAATAAAATAAAATACTGAACAGTAATTACTGTAACAATTATTGAGTAGTGCCTTCTTACGTAAGAATCAATAATTGGTGCAATACCGTGTGCTACTGTGCGACAACGCGTATTACTGTGTTTTAACCACCGTGTATTCCAACAGTGCTAACGGTAACAACTACGCCGTTATTTATAAAAACTCATACTTGTCGTTTTTTTTCATCCAAAAATTTTCCGTTACGGGGCCCACAAAAGGTTGTGCCGTCGTACGAATATTCCCCGACAAGAAGAATATTCCACGACCAAATGAATATTCCCCGACAACAATGAGTATTTTATAACCACTTGCTTATTTGAAATATTTACATATATCACCCTTTACTTTAAACTTTTATCAATTTAACTATTTACTAAATAGAAAAATTGAATACTTTTATTTCATAAAATTCGGGGTCTTATAGTAGTGCATCATTTGTCTGCATCAGAAGCATCTAGCTTTATCCATTTGTTGAAGATTCAATTACAACAAATGTGGAATGAATTATAGACGTTGAAACTCTCGGGATTCCCAATGACCTAACACTCATCCTTAGTATATAACAAAGAAACGTATTGAAGAAGCTAAGGAAAGTACTACATATCAGCTGAAAATACCTTTTCAGGTGTTAGGTGAGATAGCAGTCTGCCGTGTCAGTGGGCTAGAGGCTAAACAGAAGATTTCTAGGAAGTCACCATCAGTGTTCAGAAATGTCAAATACAATTAATGCTTCAACGGATGCCTTTAAACAGACATATTTCAAAGGCACCTTATATACAAATCAGATGTAGATGCAAAAAAAATTCAAGCACACAACGAAAAGCTGAAGAACACTCAAAGCTCAACTCTACGATCAAGAAAGAAAGCTTGCTCAGCTACTCAGTTCTTTTGAACATATGCTTAACAGTAACTGAGTAGCACAATCTAAAGAACTCAACTCTCATCAAGTGTATTCCAAGTCTGCTGGACTTGAAGAGTTCTAAGTGAACTAAGAAATTCCAAGACTGCTGGTCTTGAAGGAATCTGTGAGATTCAAAGATTGTAAAGACATCCTTAGTGGATTTCCTACTCGAGGAGTAGAAGAGCGGACTAGGAGCCTTGGGTTCTCTGAACCACTTAAATTCTCAGAATCTTTTATATTCTTGCTTTAACTGCTTTATTTGTTATAATTGCATGTTAACTATTAACTTAGTTTATCTTAAAGGGGAACAAACAAAGCATATATTCCGCTGTAATTGATTAATAAATCTGACAAAGTATTTTTGAAAAAAAAAGAAATTTTAAAATATTTATTCAATACCACTTCTAGATAACTATTGTGCCTCTGAGAACTAACAATTGGTATCAAAGTAGATTCTCTCAATTAGCCTACAAAGCTTGAGTAGATTCAATGACACATCTGATAAGCGAATCCAAAACTGGAGGAGGCAGCAAGCCGCCAATATTCAACAAAGATAAATTTTCCAACTGGAAAGTTCGTATGCAAGCATACATGGACTCAATAGAGGAAGAGCTATTTGAAACTGTCATGAATGGGCCCTACATTCCAACAAAGCTTGCACCAACTCCAGAAGATCCAAACAGAGTTCAAATCAAGGTCAAAGCTGAATGGACTGACAACGTAAAGAAAGCTGTCTAACATGACAAAAAGGCCAAAAACATTTTGTTCCAGTCTTTAGAAGATGATCTGTTTGAAAATGTGGTCAATAGCAAAATTGTAAAGGAAGTCTGGGAAGCATTGCTTATTATGCATTAAGGAACTGAAGAAGTCAGAGAAAATAAGCAATCTCTTCTGACTCAACAATATGAAATCTTTGCCCATGTTCCAGGGGAAAATATCACTTGCACTTATGAAAGATTCAACGTTCTGCTCAACTCTCTTTGAGCTTTTGGAAAAATCTATCCAAACAAAGATCTGATCATAAAGTTCATAAGAGATTTACCAAGCAAGTGAGATGCCAAAACCACTGCCATCAGAGAATCAAAGAATCTCCATGAAATGACTGTTCAATAACTCTATGGTAACCTTCTCACCTACGAACTGGAACTGACTCAACGAGCAGTGACTCTATCTGAAGGAAGAAAGAAGGACAAATGAGTTGATCTCAAAGCAACAGATGCCATCTCCAAAGCTAACACTGAAAATAACTCTGACTCTGAGGAAGATGATGACGAGTATATTGCAATGCTGGTAAGAAGGGTCAAGAGGTTCATGCGTAAAGGAAGAAGCAGCAAACCTAAGAGATTCAACAACAACAACAGCCAGGAGCAGATCAATGACTTATGCTACAACTGCAAGAAGCCTGACCATTTCTTTGCAAACTGCAACAAACCTCTTAGAGAAGAACTGAAGAGGAAAACAAATCTAAAGAAATAGTTCAAAGGCAACAAGAGGCTCCAAAAGAAAGACAAAGTTCTTGTGGCCGGATGATCATAGAGTGACTTAGACAATGACACAACTCTTGAGTCTGGAGATGATGAAGATCCTCAAGTAGCAAATCTGTGTCTAATGGCCAAGAATACAAAGGATAAGAAAAGCACTAATGAAGTAAGTATCGATGAGGTATTTTATTTTAACTCTCCTGATGTAGATATTGATGATTTAAGAACTGCACTATATGGCATAACATTTGATCTGCATCAATACATGAAATGGTTCAGAGTTCTGTCTAAAGATTATTCTCTTTTTCACTTCTTCAAAAAGAGAAAGAGAAAGAGAAAGTTCAAGAAGAACTGGAAACAACTCTTCTAAGTGCTAACTCTCTCTCTAAAATTGAAGTTGAGAATAAACTCTTAAGACAGACCAATGAACTTAATGCACAAAGAGAGTCAAATCTAACCTCTAAGATTGAGGAACTAGAAAAGACAATCTTAGCGTGGAATAGATCCTATTCATCCATTAACTCCCTGATCTCCAGTCAGAGAAGTGTATCTGACAGAACAGGTTTAGGTTTTGGGGAATCCACCTCAGAACCATATGTGGAAAAGTCAAAAGAAACTAACATCAATAGTGCTTCAAACTTTAATAGAAGCATTGCATTTGTGAAATCCTCACAGAAGGAAGAACCAGTTCATCCCTGCTCTTCTGATCCAATCTATGCCACAAGGCATAATGGATCCCATGTTGGCCTAGGGTTCAGAAAAGAGAAGAGTAACTTAGTTACTACTCTCCAACCTCGAAGGATCGTAGAGTCGAGCAAAATTAACTCCACGAACCAACCAGGTGGGAATAGTAGAGTTATGTTACACTCTTCACAAATCATGAATCACAAGGACACACTAAAAAAGAAGAATCAGTATAAAGGAAGGGCTACCAAAAATCCACATAAGTACAAATGGAGAAAGAATCAACACACACAAGGATGCATCATGATAGATGTTTTTTTGATGATAGATATGGTTATAAGGCTGTTGTATGTTATAATAATTTTAGGCATATTAAACCCAAAGTCAAGCAGATTTTGTCTCCAAGGGTACTAACAAGATAGGACCCATGCAGGTATGTGTACCAAAATGAGAGCTTAAAACTCACTGTAGGAATAGAGCTCCACGATCATAACTTGGTACCTGGACAGTGGGTGCTCACGTCACATGACTGGGAATAAATCCCTCCTGTCTGACTTCATAGAGAAAGAGGGTCCAACAATCATCTTTGGAGACAATGGCTCTGGCAAGACAAGAGGATATGACTCAGCTAGGAATGGTGCAGTGTCTTTCAGCAAAGTAGCCTATATGGAAGGACTAAAGCACAATCTTCTGAGCATAAGCCAGCTCTACGACAAGGGTCATTAAGTTACCTTCCACTTTTTTACTTCACATAACATATTTAATTCATTTACTCAAAACTAGTCCATTTTCATGAAAAATACCAAATTAGTCCCAAAAAATATTCTTTTCTGAGATTTAGCAGAACATAGTCCCATATTGAACATATATTTTTTTCAGAATTTTTAAAATTCATTTACTATATTTCATATGGCCAATACTGTCGAATATTTAGATATTTATCATAAATTGTACTTTTGCCCAAATATTTTGAAATTTACAAGTATACTTCTATCATATACATGTACTCTCAATAAAAATTTCATCAATTTTGGAGTTAACCACAAGGAGTTATAAGGGTTTACTTTTAAAATAGTATTTTCCCATAAAATTCATAACTCTTAATCTATACATACAAAAAGCGCCATTTTTGGACACAATTTAGAAAACTCATCAAATTATCATTTCAAAATTTTCCATAATTTTTGAAGGTTCAGAAAAATTACGAAACTGAAAAACATAATAACCCTTAAAATCCTTTACCTCAAAAGAGCAGTACTTCTGACTTGAATATCGATATAACGCTGAACGAACTTGCGCCATATAGCAACACTCAAGATATCTAAATACTCACAAAAATATGATTGATAGTATAGAGAGAGAAAACTTATGTTTCTGATGTGATTTTTAATTCTAACTTAAGCGCCTATTTATAGGAAAATGCTAGAACGCCAAAGGAAACTAAATTAATAAATTAATATTATTTACTAATCTTCCTTCTACACCACCTTTGAATTCAGCCCACCACACATTGAAAGAACAATTCAGCACATGCATTCAATCACCAACCAAAAAGTGGGTCCCACCTATAATTTAATAAAAATCATTTTATTTTCTGAAACTTCAACAATTTCTGAACCAGTCATCTCTTAAAATTCATAACAAATCATACGTTCATTTTTAACGGTTCAAAATTTATGGACATATACACAACTTATATATGTATAACATATCCAAAAATTACAACGATCCAACGGTCGGATTAAAAATTATAACTCATGCAATATAACTCAAAAACATTGGTTGATTTTTAATACCTCCATTCCGATAAAAATACTGATAAAACCAACTCAGCATTAATAAGCCTTCATTATAATCACAAAAATATATCCCCATTTATAACCAAAAAAAAAATTTCCTTAACATATAAATAAATAACTAATATTCACAAATAATATTACAAATCACAATTATGACAACCAGGCTGTTCCCAGGAAAGAGGGGGCTTCCAATAAGGATTTCTCCTTACTGCCACGCGTAATTAGATGATCAAACCTCTCCTTAGACAGAACTTTAAACATTGCCAATAATGCTATGTAATAATATTATTTAAATAATATGAAATTATGATCAATAATGGAAAATACTGTCAACGACAATTATTGAAACAACATAACAAAAATATCAACGTAGCAATTTATGAATCAATAAAATAAAATATTGAACATAATTACTGTAACAATTATTGAGTAGTGCCTTCTTACGTAAGAATTAATAATTTTAAAAATACTGTGCAATACCGTTGCTACTGTGCAATAACGCGTATTACTGTATTTAAACCACCGGGTATTCTAATAGTGTTAACGGTAACCATTATGTCGTTACTTCACATGGATCTATTTGGGCCAATTCCAACAACAAGCCTTGGAAGGAAGAGATACTCATTGGTCTAGTGGATGACTACACCAGATTTACATGGATATTCTTTCTAAACTCAAAAGATGAAACAAGTTCCCAACTCATCAAGATGTTCAAGCTAGTGATGAACGAAAAATGGGAGAAAATCAAGGCTATAAGGAGTGATCATGGTAGAGAATTAAACTTCCTAGAGATGGATCAGTTCTGCAAAGACAATGACATCAGTCACAACTTCTCAGCTCCACGAGCTCCATAGCAAAATAGAGTAGCTAAAAGAAATAATAGAACGTTGATTGAAGATGGAAGAACTCTACTAGCAGTAGCTCATCTGCCTGAATACTTCTGGGCAGAAGCTGTCAACACTGCGTGCTACATTCAAATGGTTTCTTGTGCTCCCTACGATAAAGAAGACTCCCTACGAGCTATGGAGAGAAGAAAGCCAAATGTCTGCTACTTCCATGTGTTTGGTTGTGCATGTTATATTCTCATAATGGAAAATAGTATCTGACTAAGTTTCAACCCAAGTTAGACGAAGGAATCTTTCTCGGATATACCACAGAAAGTAAGGCCTATAGAGTATTCAACAAAAAGACGTTAAGTGTTAAAGTCTCGATTCACTACATCTTCGATGAAACAAATATAGACAAAATCTGTGCCTCAAGACACTACTATCGACGACTCAGACTCTACGAATGAGGTAATCAAGCTCAACACCACGATCGTAGTAGTCCAGAAGATGAAATCATTGAGCTGAAGAAGAAATCATAGAGAGAGCTACGTCAGACGATGAACCTCCACATCAAGAAGTAGAGATTGATCTTGAAGAATTCAGACAAGAAGGCATCAAGACAATGTTCCCAATAGGAAACAGATGGGAAAGAGATCACACTCAAGACTTAATCATTGGAGATCCAAATGCAAGAGTCAAGACAAGATCTGCCACCCAGAATGAGTGTTTCTCTCTAAGCTTTCTGTCACAAATGTAACCTAAGAAGATAGAAGATGCTATGGAAGACTCAAGCTAGATAGAAGCTATGCAAGAGGAAACTAAATCAGTTTGAAAGAAGTAGAGTATGGTGATTAGTTCAGAGACTAAGAAGCCACCCAATTATTAGCACTAAGTGGGTCTTCAGAAACAAGATAGATGAAAGATGGGGTAATAACAAGGAATAAGGCAAGACTAGTTGCCAAAGGTTATTCTAAAAAAGAAGGCATCGACTACGACGAGACCTTCACACCTATTGCCAGATTAGAAGCCATCAGGATATTCATTGCTTTTATTGCCCACATGGAAGTTCAAAGTTTTCAATGGATGTCAAAAGTGCATTTCTGAATGGTGAACTTCAAGAAGAAGTATATGTGGAGCAACCTTCAGGTTTCATCAATCAACTCTATCTAATTATGTCTATAGATTAGACAAAGACTTATATGGACTTAAACAAGCACCTAGAGCATGGGATAAAACACTAACTAACTTTTTTTTTATTGAAAATGGCTTCACTAGAGGTAGAGTAGATACATATTATTTCTTAGTAAGCACAAAAATAAAGTCTTATTAGTTCGGATATATAAGATGACATTATCTTTGGTCTACTGATAAAAAACTGTGCAAGAGATTACAAAGCTTATGCAGAGCAAGTTCAAAATGAGTATGATGGGTGTGCTAAATTTGTTCCTTGGACTACAAGTAAATCAGACTGATGAAGGTATCTTCATTAACCAAGCCAAAATACATTAAAGACTTACTTAAGAAAATATGGCATGGAATCAGCCTCTCCCATGAAAACACCAATAACTCCCGCAACAAGCTTGACAAAAATTAAAAAGGTAAAAGAATTGACATCACTAAATATAGAGGTATGATAGGCACTCTCCTATATCTAACTGCCAATAGATCAGACAAAAATGTTTATGTCAGGAATAAGCATATGAATGATATTCCTATTTATATATGATTTGATTATATATATATGAATGAATATGCAAGTATGCTTGCATTCAAGAAAAGCTGTAAAGTCCTTTGATAGATAATAGGAAAATATGTACAAGGACTT
>CM029012.1:129094160-129249004 GCA_016801055.1 Panax notoginseng
TACTCTTTGCATGCATAAAATTTTACTGGAGGAAGGGTCTAAGCCTTCTATTGAGCATTAGAGGAAGTTGAATCCCATTAAAAAAGAGGTGGTCTGGAAGGAGATCATAAAATACTGGATGCAGGCATAATCTACCCCATATCTGATAGTCCTTGGGTCAGTCCTATCCAATGCGTGCCAAAGAAGGGTAGAATGACTGTAGTGCCCAACAAAAACAATGAGCTAATTCCCACCAGAACGGTGACTGGGTGGAGGGTGTGCATGGATTACAAGAAATTGAACAAATCCACCTGTAAGGATCACTTCCCTCTTCCATTTATTGATCAGATGCTTGACAGGTTAGCTGGGCATGAATATTATTGTCTGCTGGATGGTTACTCGGGTATAATCAGATTTTAATTGCTCTTGAAGATCAGGAAAAGACGACGTTCACCTGTCCGTATGGGACCTTTGCCTTCCAAAAAATGTCTTTCGGGCTATGTAATGCTCCCACAACATTTCAGCGATGTATGATGTCGATTTTCTCTGATATGGTGGAAAAGACCTTAGAAGTCTTCATGGATGACTTTTCTGTATTCGGGAGCTCATTTGATAATTGCCTGAGGAATATGACTGCCATTCTCCACAGATGTGTTGAGACTAACCTTATCTTAAATTGGGAGAAGTGTCACTTTATGGTTGAAGAAGGCATTATTCTGGGTCACAGGGCGGCATCGAGGTTGAAAAGGCAAAAATTGATGTGATTAATAACCTTCCACCACTGACATCAGTAAAAGGAGTAAGGAGTTTCCTCGGGCACGCTGGGTTTTACAGAAGGTTTATCCAGGACTTCTCACGGATTACCAAACCATTGTGCACGCTATTGGAAAAGGACATGTCTTTCCAATTTGATGAAGCCTGCCTGAGTGCTTTTGAGTTATTAAAGAAAAAACTTATCTCGGCTCCTATTGTTGTAGCCCCAGATTGGACCTTCCCTTTTGAGCTAATGTGCGATGCTAGTGATTTTGCTATCGGGGCAGTTCTAGGCCAAAAAGGGAGAAGGTATTCCACACAATATACTATGCCAACAAAACTTTAACAGATGCTCCACTGAATTATACTACCACCGAGAAGGAGTTGCTGGCAGTAGTCTATGCATTCGATAAGTTTTGTTGCTACCTCATTGGAACAAAGGTGATCGTCTACACTGATCACTCGACAATAAAATATTTGATTGAGAATAAAGATTCTAAGCCGAGATTGATTAGGTGGGTTCTACTTCTCCAGGAGTTCGATCTAGAAATCCGAGACAAAAAGGGGACAGAAAATCAGGTAGCGGATCACTTATCAAGGTTGGAGAACATAATGCATTCTGGAGATGCTGAAAATGTCATTAATGATTTCTTCCCGGACGAACAACTTTTTGCCGTCCAAAGCAAAGCACCGTGGTATGCGGACTTTGCTAATTATGTCACTTGCCAAGTGCTTCCTCCAAACCTAAGCTATCAACAAAGGAAGAAATTCCTAAAAGATGCCAAGCAATATCTGTGGGATGAGCCCCTCTTGTTCAAGCAATGTTCTGATCAAATTTTGCGACGATGCTTACCCGATGAGGAAATTGAAGGTGTGCTACATCACTGCCATTCTTCAAATTATGGAGGTCATTTTGGAGGTCAACGAATTGCAGCTAAAGTGCTTCAGTCTGGATTTTATTGGCCCACCCTTTTCAATGATTCACACACATATGTGTTGCACTGCGACAGATGCCAAGGGTGGGCACCATACCAAGACGACATGAATTACCACTGTAGAATATCCTGGAGGTGGAATTATTTGATGTATGGGGTATCGACTTCATGGGTCCATTCCCGTCCTCCTTTAACAATCTTTATATCCTTGTGGCAGTGGATTATGTCTCTAAGTGGATGGAAGCAGTTGCCTTGCCAACAAATGATGCTAAGGTAGTGCTCCAGTTCCTTAAGAAAAATATCTTTACTCGTTTTGGCATGCCTCAGGCTATTATCAGCGATGAAGGGTCGCATTTTTGTAACAAATACTTTGAAGCCCTTCTAGCTAAGTATAGGGCGACCCATAAGATAGCCACCACTTATCATCCACAGACTAGTGGGCAAGCCAAAATTTCCAATCGTGAGGTAAAGCGAATCTTGGAGAAAATTTTCAACCCCAATCGCAAGGACTAGTCTAAGAAGCTTGACGATGCCTTGTGGGCTTACCGCACAACTTACAAAATGCATATCGGAATGTCTCTATATAGGCTTGTCTATGGTAAGGCATGTCATCTTCCAGTGGAGTTGGAACACAACGCCTATTGGGCTATCAAGAAGCTAAACTTTGATCTAGAAGCAGCCGGTGAACAGATACTTCTACAACTCAACGAATCAGACGAGTTTCATCTGCAAGCGTATGAAAATGCTAAGTTGTACAAGGAGCATACCAAGAGGTGGCATGATAAGAAAATCATTGAGATGCACTTCGAACTAGGCCAAAAATTTCTTTTATTCTACTCCCGTCTGAAGTTATTTCCAGGGAAATTAAAGTCCAAATGGTCAGGGCCATTCAAAGTTGCCAAGGTGTATCCGTATGGGGCAATAGAGGTTGAGGACCCCAATTTTAAAAAATCTTCAAGGTTAATGGACATCGGTTGAAGCATTACTGGGGCGGCGAGGTTGACCGGCAGAATAACTCCATCACATTGGGAGACCCGGTGTAAGACGGTAAAACAGTCAAGCCAACGACTCTAAATTAATGCTTGATGGAAGGCATCCCTATCTCAGTATCAAACAAATTGCTTTTATTTTTAGTAACTTCAGTATTATTTTGGTTGTCTGTAGTTTCTATCTGTTGTTATTAACATAACCTGTGGTCTGTATAGTGCATGTCAGTTATTTGTGTTTCAGGGTTGTCCTTAGTTAGAACTTCTGAATACTGAATACTGATGTTTGCTGTGTTTTTGTTTTGTAGATGTTTGATATGAGATTTTGGCCTGTGTAGGATTACTCACTATCAGATGTTATACTCCGCGCCGCGGCGCCAAGTTTCTATTAGTATTCACGCCGCAGCTCCATTCTCGGCGCCCCAGCCCTGATTTTCGCGGTGCAGCACCGGATATAGGGAGAAGCTACTGTAAACTTGCGACCCAGCACCATTATTGGCGCCCCAGCACCTTAGTTTGCCTGGAACTCGCGCCCTAGCGCCATTATTGGTGCCCCAGCGCCAGAGTGGGTTTGACCCCGTGCCCCGGCGCCATGCATTACGCCGCAGCGCCACCAGCGAATTTTAGTTATTTAAATGAGGCGTTTTCACTTAAATTACAGCGTAACTCTTCTCTCTCCTCTCATATCAGTTGCAACTCCTCTCCAAGCGACGCCGTCTCCTCTCCCCAGAGCCGTTAGGTAACCCAACCGTTGACCATTTCTTACCGTTTGGGCACCCAACCGTTTGATATTCTGACCGTTGCCTTCGTTCACGCCTTCGTCCATAAAAGCCAAGCAAGGTACGGTGTTTTGTCATTGGGTTTGAGCAAAAATTTCTACAGAGCGTGCCTTAGAATATTTTTCTAAAAATCAATTATGGCTTCTAAGCGTCCTAGAACTAGTATTGGCCCTCCTCTACCATCTTCTTCCCGCTCTCGTGCTCAGACTTGGGATGCTGTAAAATTTCCAACGAAAGAAGCCTATCATCGGTATACTCAGAATTTCTTGTCTCGAAGTTCGGTGCCTGAGCAAGGGCTTAGGCCTGATGACAAATTAGATGGTCGGATGAATGCTATGATATCCAAAATAAAATGGATGCATTTCACCAAACCGCCAGAATCCACCGTGGTCGCGGTGGTGAAGGAATTCTATGCTAATGCCATTCCTGATGGTTCGCCGGCTGCACCAGTGCGGGGGAAAATTAATCCCATTCGATAGCAGGGCTATCAACGCAGTTTATGGGACTCCCAATTTTGACAGCCGCGATTATCAAGAAAATGGGATTCGGAGTTACCACACTAACGAGATTATTAGCAAACTCTGTAAGCCTGGGATGGTGTGGAAAACGAACGAGTACACTGCTGAAAGAACGTCATTCCCCCAGCAGGCCCTTAGCCGTTATGGTAAGGCTTGGTACGCTTTTATCTGTGTAAATATCCAGCCTATGCATCATGTGAGTGATGTAACTCGGGAAAGGCCGACACTGCTCTATGCCATTGTTACCGATTTAAACGTCGATGTAGGGGTATTGATCAATGAGTCTATCAAGAAGGCTATTAGGAGCAAAGTTATGTCTGGCCTCCCGCACCCATCTCTTATTACCCATCTATGAAAAAGGGCGGGTGTTCAGTGGGAGAAGGAAGATGTCACCCTGCCTCCAATGTTGGTCATTGATCATCATCTAATTAGCTGCTATACAGTCTGGGAGGGAGCGCCATCGCATCCCCGAGGAGAAGGTTTTTTTCTAGTCCCTCAGCCGCCACCATTCGATGATCCAAAACCATTCACTGAGGCGGGAACCTCCACTCAAGCACTATAGTTCCCCCTTCTGCTGAGACCGTTGATTCTGGGGCCCTTGTGTAGATAATGAACAGCCTAAGCTTCCTACACTGCAAGATAGACCATGTTGCCCAATGGCAGAATCAATTCCACCATTTTCATACAGAGTTCGCCAATACACTCTCCAATATTCATGCTGCTCAGGGTGATGACGATCCTGATTTCATGTCCTTTCCATTTCCAATGCCTCCAATTTATGCTCCTTATCCGTCGTAATTTCCGCCTGCTGAGGAGGCCCGCGCAAATGAGCCAATAAACGTGGAGGATGATAATGGAGATGATGATGATCTTGAGGTGTTCGGCGATGATGAAAATCTTGATCGTGATAGTGTTGAAGGCGGAGATGCTAATGATGTTTGATGATGCAGCCCGGAGGCCAGTGAGGACACTGGCTACATTCCATATTGGTGGAAGACTTCCTGTTATTTATTTTTATATATGAATTGTGCTAGTTTTATTATATTTCAACTGCTATGCTATGATGTGTAAGTTTAATGATGATAGGGTGTGAGACTTTAAGTATGGTATTTGGGCTTGATAGCCCCAGACGTATTGTTTAATATTATTTTATCTATTGTTGATTACTATTGTGGTAGAGTTTTTAGTTTTTGGATGCCTATTTTTGTTTAATAGTATTTTTTGTTGCATATGATTTCATGCTTTTGGTTTCATATGTTTTGCTTGGGAATATCTTGACTAAGACAGATATTGCTTTGCCTAAAGCCTCTCTTTTTGGGTTTTACACTGATTAATTGGTATACTTGATGCCATGTGTTATGGCTTTGCCCGTTGTTGAAAAGGGTATTTTATAGTTTATAGTTTTTGCTTATTACTTTTTGATTAACTCTAACCCCCAGTCTCTAACTGACTTTATGCTGGGTTAGGGTAGTTTAGAGTTTAAGTTTTGATTATGGCTTATGATAAGCACGATAATTATTTTGTTTTCTTAGAATAATGTCAAATTCATGCGAACTAGGGGCATATTAAATCGAGACTGTTTTGGATCCATCCTTTTATCGAGCATTGACCAATTGTCTTTTCTAGCTATGTGTCCAGATTTAGGTTGTCTTTTTATTGAGTTGAAAATTGGTGCATTGTTAAAAACTCTATTGATTTCAAGGTAATAAAAGACTTTAGAGGCTTTTACACTTTCGGGTCTAAAGTTCTATTAAAAAAAACTATTATAATAACAGTCCTACGGTTGGTTGAGATGGAGCGTGGAAACGCACTCGCCCATAAATGCAGGCTGGTAAAATCTATTCTGAACTTATGTTGTTTACGTGGCCTTTGTGCTTGAGTTATTAGATTCTTAGGGGTGTTCTACACCTAGTGCCCTAAAGTCATCTGGCTTGGGAGTCATTGATCGAAAGCTTGCTAATGGGTGCTTTATTTTGCCTAAAAGTAATCAAGTACTGTCTGAGTCAAAATTTACTTCATTATACAAGAACTTTTCGATCCTGTCTTGTGTTTGCATCTTGTTCTTAATGCTTGTTATTTATGTGGGTTGCATAGTAAGCTTATTGGTTATCATAATTTACTGTGTAATCTTAATTTGGGTTATGGTTAGTTAAGATGTTTGGTCTGCACACACACACACACACAGATTGGATCAATTACAGTCTCATACTTATTAATAGACATTCAGCCCTCGTTCGTATGCATTTGGTTCTATTCTCTGAGGATGCTTATGATTATGCTTAGAAGCCATATTATTAGTCGATAGGATTAGTCTTCATTTGTATCTTACAGTAATGGGGTGTGGATGTCTGATAGTTTGCTTAAGGACAAGCAAAAGCTTAAGTTTGGGAGTATTTGATGAGTAGGATTTATACCTGCGAATCATATCCTTTGTAGCTTAAGTTGTTGCCTGTTTTCAGTTATTTAGTTAGATTTTATCTATAATTTGTTGTTATTATGTCTAAGTTCTGTTTTCCAGGTTATAGGAGCATAATAGGCATTTTTACTGTATTGGCGCCGCAGCGCCAAGGTTTTAGTTCGATCCCGCGCCGCAGCGCCAAAGCAAGGCAACTCTCTGTTAACTGGCGCTTTCTCAGCACCATTGCCCGCGCCCCTGCGCCACTCGCGGCGCCCCAGCGCCATACTTGGCACTTCAGCGCCTTCCTCTGATGTCAACCTCACGCCGCAGCGCCAAGGCCCCTTTAAAGAGTCACGCCGCAGCGTGTGTAAAGACCCCAAACTCGAGTACTTGAAACCCAAACTCAGTGCTTCACGATACCATTTCTATGAGCGGAATAATACTAATAATAATAACAATAATATAGATTATCAAATTTAATTTACATATTATCAGAGTTTTCAATCCCAAGTACGAAACCTTCAAACATTCGTTTCATTACATGATAATTAATATATATCATTATTACCCTAATAAAGTCTAGTTATTACAAACGATAGCCTTATCATTCATTCAGCGACCTTCCCTTTCCCTTTGTTCTTAGAAGAGCCTCTAGGTTGTTCACCTTTAGCTGAAAATATTTAAATTTAAGCAAGGATGAACATTTGAGTGCCCAGCAAGTAATATCAACAATAACAGTTAGCTGAACGAATTAAATATTTTCTTTGAACGATACTTCTATAATGAATCAACTGTTGTAAAGTAAACTGAACCAATAATAAAGAACATATCATTTCGATTTCAAATTTTTGAAACTACGTACTAACTATAAATGAGGATCAGTTGACAAACTATAAATATTATTTTCTATTTTCGAAAAGGTTAAACAGAACTTCATCTGTAAACCGTCATTACTTATGGGCACGGGGGGTGATCAGCCCGTTATGCCCTGTATTGATCAATACTACATTAAAGGATGATATTTTCATCCAGCATTCCAGCCTTAGGCGCATAAAAGTTTCCCATATTTGGGATGTTCATACCAGTCTTGAATCCAAACCAAAACAATTTAGTTGGATAAAGTTTTATCTTGTCCAACAACAACTTTAAATATATGTCTAGCTGGATCAAATAGCTTAGACGACTTTTAATTCAACTTATACATACTGAACATCGATAAGTATGTATCAACATGTGATAAAATATAATGATTATCCAAGTGGGGACACTTGTATAACCATGTTTTAGAAATTAACGATCAGAATATATAATTTGACCAATAATAACAGAATAAAGGAACTTGTACAACAATTATAGTTTAATAACTTACTTATACAGAATCATTGCATAAGTATATACAAAGGTTGAAATATTTGAGCAATTGAAATGAACAATTCAGATATTATCTTACGCATGTCCGTTGCATAAAGTAAATGCAAAGAGTTAGATACTTGCCTTGTCTGCTGCTTACACAACTTATATTTATCTTTTCTATCAAGCCCTATCATTAAATAGATCATTTGTCTGATTAGAATATCATATCATATCATATAATACTGCTTATTGCAGTCAGCATATTCCCTAATCACATTGGCACATAGGTTTAACAACCATTGAATCACAAATAATCACTTATCTAATCACATTATCTAAGTCCAGATCAATTTCTGAAATATGTCGGTCTACCGACAACTTTATCGGGTAATTGTCGAGTCTAAGACTCTTTACTGTAACTTAATATCAGTCATATTATTTTTAAATTACTTATAATAGTTTTTAAACATTTATCATGAATTTTCAAACATCAAAATCATTTTTAAATGATTTAAATACTAATCAAATTTATTATCATTAATATTTAATTAATATTAAACTATTAATAAAATCATTTCCAAAATATTAAAATTATTTATAATAACTCAAAATATTTTTAAAGTATTAATATTACCCTTAAATGATTTTTAAAATATTTAAAATCATTTCTAAATAATTACCATTAATATTAATGTATTAATGTTCTATTTATCAAAATATTAAAAGTCATTATTCATAACTTAAAATATTTTTAATTCATTTATATTCCTTTTAAATAATTTTTAAATTAATAAAACCATTTATAAACTATTTATTTAATATAATTATTAAATAAATTTAATATATTTAATAATAAATTAATGATCATTAATATTAAATTATTAATGAAATTATCCTTTAAATATTAAAAGTTATATTTTATAACTTAAAATATATTTAAACACTTTATTTTTATTTAAAATGATTATTATAATATAAAAATCATTTTTAAACTAAATTATTTAATATAATTATTAAATAACTATAATATCATTAATAATAATTAATTAATGAAATTTATCTTTAAATATTAAAAGTTATATTTTATAACTTAAAATATTTTTAAATACCTTATTATTATTTAAAATGATTTTTAATATAATAAAATTATTTTTAATTAATTTATTTAATTCATTTAGTAAATAAATTAATTACCATTAATATCAATTTATTAATGAATTTTATCACAAAATATTAAAAGTCATTAAAAATAACTTAAAATATTTTCTTATATCATAATATAATTTTAAATAATTTTTCATGAATTAAAATCATTTTTAAATAATTTATTTTTTAATATTATAATTAAATAAATTAAATACTTTAAATATTCCAAAAATATTAAATATTTATGAAATATATTTAAAATAATTAAAAACTAATTTTCAGAATTTAAAATAAAATTTCGGAATTTTCTAAGTATTTTTAATAATTAAAAATCTATTTATTTCTATTTTTAATTAATTTTCGAAAAATATGAAATTAAATAAATTCAAAACCGTCGCTAAAGGGATATTAGGCGACAAAAAGCGTCACCGAATGTGTTCTTGGTGTTCTTGGCCAATTTCCAGAAACTCATGTCAGAGTTCATGCTAACTTGTTTGACCAGATATAAATCTTAGCCTATTGTGTTTCTGAACTAGGTTAAAGATTGATCGTATAGTGTTTATGTAACACTACACGAACCAATCAACAATTATCTCAAACTACAACACAACAAGATATTCTGGGCATTCAAAATCATTGTCAGGCCTTTCCTGGGTTTCACTTGAAACCCAAGCAGATCGACTAGGCACCTTTTTGATCATTTTAAGTTAGGTTCGGATCACTTTATTGGTGTTATAAAGGTTTAAACCTATAGTGCTCATGCCATAAAACATTTATATACCATTAACGCAGTCCAAAAACATCGAAATTTCCAAATCCAACCCGGTCAAAGTTTGTCAGACGGTTGTGCTTAGAGTTTTCTGGAAATTCCCAAAAACGGTAAACATGTTCGACATGCCTTGTTTGAGCAACTGCCACGCCCGATCTGTTGATTACTAGTGGAATCTAAGGACATAATTTCAAACTACATATACCAGGCTATAAGTCTACTACAACAAAAACATCATTACATTAAAAACTTGACAAATCAAGAAGGTTAAAAATCTTGTCAGACGGATATTTTAATTTCTGGGTTGCCCAGATTTTTTATCGGTCAACCTCGGTCAACGAAATTTGACCGATCATAGCTTGCAATCTAGACTTCAAACAACTATAAATCCACTTCCAGGTTATAGACCACATATCCAACTATAGATCTAACACATAAAACATTATAAATCATGAACATAATAAGATCTACGGCCTCCGACATTACTTGTCAGACTATGTTTCAAATTTTTTCCAGATTTTTTTTTGAAAAGGCTGATTTCGTGCATCTAAGTGTTATGGATCCATGATCCAACAACCCAGATCACTTATAGACACCCTCTAACACATATCTACCAAATCAATTACAACATCTAACAACAAATCATAAGATTTTCTAAATTAGGGTTCTTATACTTTTAAAGCTTGATCTTTGAATCTGACCTTGTTGATTTGTTATAGGCTTGATATGAACTGATGTTAACTTTGTTTATCACTCTCTTTCACTCTAGATTTCAAAATTTGAGGAGAGAGAAGCTCTTGGAGAGAATGAGAAATAAAGTAGATAATTTCTCTCTCTCAATCTATTTATCTAGCAATGCAATGCAATATAAAATCTGATCTAGCTGTCAAATAGAGCTGAAATGCTGAGATTTATTAAGTCAAGGAGTGGGTAGGGTTTCGTCACCAACCACAAATTTCTAGATTTACAAGTTACACTAAATAATGCACAAAAGGGCATTTTAGTCATTTTCTTTTATTTCTAGAATTTTTATTTGTTGCAAACCCTTAGGGTTTATGGTTTGAGCAATCTAGGGTTTAGGGTTTGAAAAAAACCCTTAGGGTTTAGGGTTTGGAAAAATTTGATTTTAGGATTTCCAAATTAGGTTTTTAAAAATAGAAATTTTAGTATTTCTAACTTATAATTTTAATTTTCTAATTATATAAATTTTCTTAATCATAACTTAAATCTTGGTAATTAGGATTAGCATTTCCTAATTAAAATCGCTAATTAAGCAATTAAGGTCAAAATCACGGATTAAGGTTTATAAAATAAATATTAGGGTTTCTAGAAATTTATATTTCTAATTATTAATTAGGGTTTACCTAATCAATATAAAATTATATAATACATAACATACATCCTATATCACAGTTATCTACAGTGTCGAACTCAACTTGAGTTTTAAATTAGGTTTTTCCGTTTAGCAATTAGCTAAATATTATTTAGGGTTTCTAATTCAAGAAATTAGGTTTTAATTTACAACTAATGTCTCCTATATTTAGGGTTTTTCCTAATTAATCAAATCATTATATAAAACACTTATAAAACAATCTTGCACTCTAATTTGGACCTCAAATTGGGGTTTAACATTATTACTAGGGTTTAGTCATAATACACCGTAATTGACCTACCATTATCAAAACGGAAATACCGTACATATTCATAGCACTGAAAAATAAAAATATAATTAATATGATATAATTATTCTCATACCTTGACAATAATCCAAAATTAGGGTTTGGATTCCATATCTGATTTATTCTTCATATTTAACCTTAATAATTAAGGTAAAATAATTAACTTAATAGCATGTACTAAAATTCATATAATAAAATAATTATTATAATTATTCTAAAAATCACTCCATATATTATTTAAATAATATATGATTATATTTTTATAGAAAATAATTAATAAAACATTTCTACCATAATTTAATTATTATAAGAATGTACTTTATAATAATCAATAATTGTAAAATAAAAATTATTTGTAAATATTTATGTAATAAATATATTTTTATTTACCACATAAATACACATACACATTATCTTGTACAAATCCTCATCCTTAAATAAATAAATAAATAAAAAATTTATACGCAAAATTTCTTATTTATTTGTATAGAAAATATCGGGTTGTTACAGCGTGACCTCCGGTCTTTTTAAGTCTACGTGGCGCCGCAGCGCCACTTGCTAAGCAAAGGCTCGCGCCGCAGCACGAGCTCCGGTGTCCAGACAGTAAAGGGCTTTAAATGACCTAAAAGGAGAGAGGGAAAGGAAGAACTTAATATCAGTCGCCTGCGATAGAAATTTGAGGCAGCTAGCGTAGATAGTTATTACAGCATTTATTTTCTAGAAGAGGAGGAAGCTGTGCTTCAAGGGAAAGTGAGTTATTGCATCCAACAGAGCTCAGGAGCTAAACTGTGAAAGAATATTTGGACCAAGAACATTCCAAAACAGAAGTTTTCTTATTCCAAATCTTCCATTTATTTGTGTATTTCTGATAATGTGGAATGTATTGAAAATGTGTGTCAGTACCATAGTTATGAACTAACTCTATTTTTAGGATTGCAATGTAACCTTTTGTTTAGCCTAATTAACTTTCTCTCCTATTTTATATAATGAATCATTTTGGAATGGGTTGTTGTATTTCGTATTTGATGACTATTTGCTTGATAGAGTAATGAGTATTGATTTTAACAGAGATTGAAAAATGGATGTTATTATCTATCTTGAAATACTACAACACCTGTTATGACCATGCCAATGGATTGTGTGCATAAACTGCTAATAGGATAAACATATCTCTATTTGCCTTGTGTGACCTTGAGACTTAGCTTAATGACCTTGGCCTAGCTATTTTCACCAATAGACATATTGTGATTTATCTAGCTAGGGATGTCTATTTGACCTTCGACGGAAGCTCTTGCGTATTTACTGTTTTCGGTTGACCATTCCTAGATTCGTTTGTAATTTGGAGAGTTAGGAGATTAGGCGTTGCATTAGGAGAATTATAATCCTATCTTGACTTTCTAGCACATCTACTTCTCTTATTCTTATAGTTTTAATCACATAGATTAACCAACCATCTTGTTTTACTCGTTTAGATAAGATAAGTAACGACTTCACCTTAGTAATTGTTTACCTAGTAAGACTTTGTCCTCGTGGGTACAACACTCAACTTATCATTTATTACTTGTGGACCGCGTATGCTTGCGCGCGATTTAGCAATATCGAAATCTATCAATAATAGTGCTAGCAATGCCTTGGGAGGCGGCGCTGCAGCACCAGCTCGGGCCATCAGCTACTGCTGAGTAGCGCCGCAGCGCGAGAAAGAGGAAGGGAATCAGTGCTGCAGCACTGGAGCAGGGTAAGGCCCGAAAATGAGCTTTTTATTGCTCAATTCTTGGGGGAAGTGTACGGATAGATAATGAACATGTAGGTCACGTAAAATAACACTTAAACAAGTGATTTAAACCTTTAGTAAAGGTTGAACGTAAAGATTTAACATGATTAAAAGACGAAGAATGTAAACGTTAAATTACGTAACCGATATCCGGGGACCGTAGTCGCGATAAAACGAACTGTAGCTAGAGTAATGAAAGTTCAAATGTGAGTCGGATAAAGAATGTTAGAATGAATGTAAGCTTTAAACACTTTAGCAGATGTGAGGGTTGAGTGTATGCAAATATGTAAAGGAAAGAACCTACACTCCGTGTATGGTTTGACCATAAAGTAACGTAAAATGCTTAACGCTATGAATGCGTAAAATTAATTTTGAATGATCGTTCTGAGTATACAAAAGACTGTATTACTTAGATGATAGAGAATGAGTCCTGAGGTATGGCATTTAGTTGCCAGAAAGTCATAAGGAATAAGAAATTGACTTAACGAACATTATTGTTTAATGGTTCGTCTGGTATGACTTGCTGGGCAATTGAATGCTCACACTTACTTTAAATAAAAACATTTTTAACGAACGATGTTAGAAAGAACTTAAGGATCCCATAAAGATCAAGCTGAGCGATATCCAGACGAAGTGCCATTAAGTATATGAATGGGCGTGAAGATCAAGCCAAGACTTGTAATGTAAAATAGTTTAATTGAACTATAGATTAGTTTAATGAACTGTTTCTGTATCCTTAGTGGCGGATAAAAGTCACTCTCGTAAGATGTAAAGAATAATGTAATTATCATTATTTGTAATGAACGAGGTTATAAGGTAATAGAACTTGGATTTGAGAATGTATGTTGTTATATTTAACTATATAATGATCTATGTTTGAAAGGAGATGGAATCGTGACGTACGGAATCCTGGTGTGAAAATAGACTGAATTTTGGGGCGTTACAATAGGAGGGCAAGAACGTCATTTCACCCAAAGGCAAAGATCGATGTCTAAGCAAATATTACAAGGCTTGGGAAAACAAGAGCTACTAAGATGGCTAAGTTTGGCAGGATCGTTTCTGTTGAGAATCCTCTGATTGACGAACCAATCGTATAGTCTTCCAACTCTCTGATCGTAGATCGTGAAACCATCATTTCCTTTTCTTTCTTTCATAAAACTGAATCACCCTCACGCTATGAAGCTTTCATAGAACTCAACACTATGAATGCAGAGCATACTTCAGTCCAAAGTTCTCAACCCATGATCATAGTGTCTCAAAACTTTACGATCGTTAACCTAAATAACGCAACCTATCTTGTATATTACATTCAGTCCTCATCTGAAATAACTCCTAAACACACACACACACATGCATACACACACACACACATACACTAGAGTCTATATATATACACACACACACACACACACACACACACACACACACACACTCTCTAGATCCCCATCTCCTCAAAACTCTCTAGTCGTAGAGTCTCATGCCTATTTGATCGTAGAGTCACCTAACCCAACTATTATAGAACAACCCCAATCTATACCTGTTAATACACATACTCCAAACAATACAGATACTCACTCAACCTCTCATACAAATACAGATATACTATCTTTTATCTCATAGTACAAATTTAGGTTTATTTCTTCCTCATTATTTTCTTGGAGACATCAACTGGGAAAATTATTGGGTAAAATCTATATACGCACAGCACGCAAGTATACGTGATCAACAAGTAATATAATGATAAGTCAAGTATCATTCCCACAGAGATTAGCTAGAAATTAATCCTCACAATTACCAATTTTCTATTAATCTAAATTTTATTAAACTAACCAATTTCAAGATTTTAACTAAAAATATTAAAAATACTAAAATTACCAAACAATCAACAACCCTAAAAACTGAATTTGCAAACAAGTATTGGATAATTAGGCTTACAACTTCACTCTAAGCATCACTCTGATTATTACACCTTATTCCAGTTTAATGCACTATCCCAATTTATTAATCAAGAACACATAAGTAGGACTAGCCACCTCTCAATGTACTAATACCGTATTAACTCACATCCACAAATTAGATAGAATCAAGTTAAACACCTTAATTAACTAACTCACTATATCTCTATGTGAATTACAATTAAAGAAGGTTTAAGTTCAAGTTCTTTATCTGATAACATGCGATGTCAAGCATATCTCTACCCTAACATTCATCAAGAATCTATTCATTCACAGAATTCAAGAACACATGCTATATTAACCAAGTCTAGACGCATACTTTCTCTCTCGAATCCATACAAGTCCACAAAGAATTATTGATCAGACAATTCATAAATTAAAACACAAATTAATATAGATAAACTGAGAAATAGCTTATTAATACTGAAAATTAAAGTTACATAACCATCGTTCCACTTAAAGATCCGTTATAAGCCTAATAAAGAATTTAGCTCATCGTCAATGAATTAAAAATTGAATTAATTAAAGTAAACATCATTCCAATTACAATAATTAAACTAAAGAAGAAAAATATATCCAGAACCACTATTCTCTATAGCCCACTTTGCAATTGTTGTGAAAGTTGCCTTCAATGTCCTTCTCCGATGCTTCGCTCAGAAAATCTATCTTCTTTGATGTAATTGCATGTATGTTCTTTTTTTCTTGTGTATGTTGAATGTTATTTATGCCCAGCCACGAATTCTCATTACAATTCTATCCATAATAGAGTTCCAAGCCATTCCAAACACTTAAGCTTACATTTGCAGCATTAGAAACCAACTAGGACACCAATCTGCCCCGTACCCCAGCCTCGACCAGGGTGTTTCTATGTAATAAGCCAGCCTCAGCTGGCATAGCTGCTGATAACCGACTTCAAGACTCCCAGCCCCGGCTTGGGTTTAGTAGAGGAAATGGCCAGCCCCGGCTGGCTAGTGAACTGCTAAATAAATTCAAGACCCCCAGCCCCGACTGGGGTGTTAGGCATAAAAGGGCCAGCCTCGGCTGGCTCATGTTCTGTCAACTGGTCCATTATGCTCTCTTTCTTTCCACATTCCCCCATAAGTCTACCCTTTTTATCCAAATACCATTCCATCAAACCTAAACATAAAACAAAGCTAAACAAGTAAAAACAAAACATAAAATCAAGGAATCAACACCGTTTAAGCTCGACTTAGGAGCCGAATCATGGGTATAAAACCCACTTATCAGAAATAAAGAAAGAGTTAAAGCTATCATGGAGCAGATTCTTGAAAATGTTTCAGTAGTACCATCTAAGATAAGATATTGCTTGAGTGAGTGTTGGATGCCATATCTAAAGAATGCATTGTTTATATCAAGGACACTACTACAGGAATTCAATGGAGTCTCCTCCATATTGCCCTGACTGCTGCCAAAGTACTAAGAGAGATGTTAAAAAAGTTTCACGCAAAAATAAATGAGCTTATTAAGACTATACTTGATAACCTCAAGAAGTGCAATGACCTCTACTTTCAACAAATTGTTGAGCATAAAGCGACAGTGATCTCTCTTTTGAACACAAATGGAGAATCTATCAAGTTCCTCTCCGACAAAGTTTTCTCGATGAGCTCATGCATCTTTGATCGAATCCAAGAATATGGTTGTTTAGTCGATGGAGCGTATTGATAATGTCATAAAACCTGTTCATCATCAGAGAAAACAGGCCGAAGCCAGACATCAAGAATCCAGAGACGACATCACACTTTCAAAAAGTCAAATGCATGAACTTGTGTCCATAATCAAATAGCTCTCAGATAGAAGAAGTTAATGTTCTACGGCACGATCGAGATGCTGATAAAAAGGGGGAGAGGAGACAACCTAAACAATCATCATTTCCTCCTCATCCTCGAAATTTTCCCCCTCATGCCATTCCTTTGGGTCAAGGCCAGTCTCCATCCTTATAGGCTAGGATCGTCGAGTGCAGTAACACCTACTAGCTCACGACTCCCAACCAGTGATCCAACCTTTATAAATAGAAATCTTCAAGGGGTTCACATAAAAGGAGAAGAAAGATTAAACATTCCAGACCTTGGACCCATAGATTCTATAGAAGAGATTCAAAGAAGAACAAAGGAAGGAAGAAAAGGTCATCAAAGGAGAAGAGAATTTTGAAAGAAGAGATCCTCCAACAAGCAAAAGAGGTAGAAGGTAAAGAAATTATTTTTTCCTTGTAAATTTTTTTGTGACAATTCTTTTATCAATAAATTCATTCTTTTTCTCTAGAAATATAGTTGTTCACTGTATATAAGTCATGTTTAAAATTTTGAATTATTTGCATTAAGAATTGATGATCATTTGAAACTACTATTTTGTCATCATCAAATAGGGGGAGATTGTTAGTACAATGCATGTCTTTAGATTTGACGATGATATGTGAAATTATGTATATTTGTAACCAGTAGCTTTTATACAATCCTTAAAATGAAATTGATATAAAAGGACTTAGTTTATATATCAAAATTGTTAGGTTGATAAATTAAGTAGAGTAAACCTAATGTATAGATCTTAAGTTTGAATTCAATTATAAAGCAAATAGTTGAAGATCGTATAACTTAGTGATCATAGTTCTAAAGATCGCAGAGCTACAACTGCCAGTATTCTAAGTTTGCAGAATTGTAACGACCTCAAAATTCATACAACTCAACTCTCGACCTTGGTCGTTATCAATACATCTTTATTCTAACATTACATCATTAAACATTGTTAAACTTAATAAAATGCGGAATAATTTAAACTTTTCTATCTTCTTCTTTTATTTTCCCTGAATCACAACCTTTATTGTCTACATATCTTTGAATCTTATACAATCCGTGATTCACTTTATCAGAGTTAATATATATATATATATATATATATATATATATATATATATATATATATATATATATATATATATATACTTACATCTCAAATTGATATACTTTACACATCGAATAGCTCAAACTTTAACTTTACAACTCAACAATTATTAAACATCATAAACCATCAAGTACATATCTTAAAACTTTAAACATGGATTAAAAGAATAATAGTTATAGCTAAAGTATTTAGTCTTCATGCATTGCATCTGATCCATGTCATTCAAGTAGCACATATCGTTACCTTGAAACCATAACCTATAAAAATGATTATTTGCAAGGTTGAGCTCGATAACCCAGTAAATCTAACAGTTTTCATGCAACACGTATCACATAAATAACATGTTCATCTTATACATCATAAACATCTATCTAAACACATTATACATGTTGTACATCACATACCAAATAAAGATTGAGTTCCATAACCCAATCAGCATTCCTTACTCAACCAAGTCATAAATTGACCTTAACATTTGATACTTGCAACATAAAACATAAATCATACATCATGCTTTTTTGTAATAAAGATTTAAAACAATTCATCATTAAGTTCACATAACAAATAGGAACTAAAAGACTTGCCTTGATCGTTGTTTACCAATAACAGATTAACAACTTACAGCTATCTGCACTTCACGTGCCCTACACAATTATATAATCATACACATCAACTATTAGTCACATAGAAACACATATTAGTTGTAATATAAACTTTACTCTACATCCCATAACCTTTCCTATTAATTAATACACAATGTTCAATTTGATTGTGTTAACTTTCGACTTATATCTCACTATATTTCTTCTTAGGTTATACCCAAAGTACATTCAAGCGTTTAAGTCTTGCTAAGACTCCTTATTGGTTTATATTAACCACATTCCATATCTTATAATGTTCATTTCATTTGAATTGAAATACTTTTTAAGTTCATTAACACTTGTCACGGTGTTTCGACGTTCATTCGTCACACGCCCAATTTATCTCTCTTGTGTATGCTTAGTATGCTTATACAACTTATCTAATACATCATTTATTATTGTTAAACATCATTATACTTACTAATATTCATATTTTATAACTTAGAACAATATCTTTTATCTTCAGAAGCACTGCACTTGTATACGTGCATGCCCGACGCCCTCCGATTGCCTCCGAATACATATCAGTCTCAAAGATAGCCATTTTAACCCCTGTCCTGACCTCAAATCGAAAAACTTAAAGAACAAATATTGTAGGTCTATTCTTCCTCGTTTCAGATTATCTTGAATCGCCTCAATCGAAGTTCTTATAAAAAAGTAATGTCTATTTTACTAAAATAGGTCAAAACAGTCACACCAAACATATATGGGAGCACTCGGGCCCATTTCTTTCACATTTCTAGCACGCCCGCGCTCTCTAGCAGCTTCCAGATGCGCGCCCGCACTCATGGGAAGCGTGCTCGTGCTTGGCTTTGCCTAGATTCCAAATTTTGTAATATTTTTATGTACATACTTCAAATCTTCATAACTTCTTCATTTTAAGTTAGAATTAGTTGGTTTTCGACTCTTTGAACTCGTTAAACTCTGAACTAATCATCTAAAAAATAATTATATCACCTCAAAAATATTACAATTCATTTTAAGGGTTCCAATTCAGTGTTCATGCTATATTTTTATATTTTAAACATATTTAGCGAATTCATTCACTACGAATTCATTTCTTGACCAAAAGGATTCATTCCACTTGCATACTTTTCGTTTCTCAATGTATTAATACAAATCATTGTCAATTACAGATTATCACAAGATTTAACCATCAATTTTGCCTCTAAAACAATCCATATTGTACATATTTAACCACAAACTTAATTTCTTCTTCTAAAACAAGTTTTCATGGATTTGATGCTCAACAAATCGTTTATAGATGATATTTAACATATTACAATCATCTATTAACACATATAACCTATTTCCTGACAAATTGTTCATCAAAACCATTTATAGAGAAGAATTTAGAGAAATACATAAACTAAGAAATTAAGAAATTAGATTATTACCTTGACTCCTTCTAAGCTTATTTATATGATTAGAAATTTTTGAACAATCTCCTTCTTCCTCTTGATTCTTCTCTTTGAATTCACTGAGTTCCTCTCTCTGAATTTTCACTTTCTCTAGACTCTCTTCTCTGCTCTTGCCACTAAGTGAATGTAATAAATTGATAAACTAATAATACGTGATTTTAACTTGGTTATCAGTTACCATATGCTAAGAGTCTCAGTAGTTAAATTATACCAAAGGTCATAAGAACTCGTTTGGCTAGAACTAACTTAAGACCTTTTTAATTTATTTCAATCTCTTCCTTATAATACAATATATCTTCTTTTCTGCAATTGTCACACTTTAACTATGTTGCTAAACTATTTAGCTAACTGCATCGAATAATTATACAATTATAATTTGTATAATTATTACAGTTATACATTATGAAATTATATTCATAAACACCTCCATTAAAATAATAAACATTTTCATTAAAAGGTTTAGTATTTATTCCACTAATTATTTTAATAAACTATACAATTATTATGTATAACTATTCAATTTCTTTCCTTCTATAAATTGTCCCAAGACAATTTATTTAATCTATATATTTAGTCACATCTTTAATATTAATTCAATTTATTAATCTCTATCCAATATTTATTTATAGATATATTGGTTTTTACCATTTCATATACTTTTGGCATAATATAATACATTAGGCTATTACATTATATGTAATATATTAATTCTCATTTTATTAAAACAATTATATTAATTTACTATTTAAATTAAGTGAATTACTCACATTATTTATGAAATTAATTCATAAAAATTCTATTGCCAACAAGGCATAACAATCAAATTATCTTATTTCATATTATAATTTAAACTTAACTAAATTACTAATATTATTTAATTTCCTCAACAATATAATTAACTGTTAAACCTCATTTTCCCAATATATAAATACATATATATTATCAACACATCTTATATTAAGAATTTTGTTTACTAAATTCTTATTTTAATAACTTTTGAAAATTCAAGTTGTTACAAGAATTTTCAAGTCAAACCTCAGAGTTCGTAGAGTACAAGCAATGATCGAAGAATCAGAGCAAAGCTGGAGATAGTCAAGCTAAGAAGAAACGAAGACTTAGTCTTTCAAGACTAAAAAGAATCATCGTAGAGTGCACTGAAGTTAAGTGTAAAACGTAGAGTCTGCTTAGCCAGATACTCTATAACTTGACACTTAACTCTATAATTAGGAAAAATCATTAAGTGCATCAGTTCTGACATATACTGACAATGCCGATCTTCATAGAGTAAAGACCCCAAGGTAGTTTGTTAAAACCACTACTAGAAAACCGTCTATTTCTGAAGGAATTATCCTTAACGGAATGGATTCCGTCAATCTTAAGCTATTTTGGACGGAACAATCCGTCGATTATAATTACCTTGAAACTAATATAATTCTGACGGAATTCCGTTGAAAGTAGTATTCCCTCTGTGGTGTTAGCTTTCCCGCCAGCGCAAACCCTAAAGTCGACGAAATAAGACTTATTTATGAGGGAAGTTCAATCGGTATTAACTTAATTTCGAGGGAGTAATTCTGACGAAAATTCCGTCGAAAATAAGTCTCAAAACCTAGTCAGGCGTCCTCTTCTCCAATGCCTCCCACTCTTCTCACTCACACACTCTATCTCTCTTTGTCTCTGTCTCTCACCCCGTCCCCCCCACCGGTCCCTCCACCCCTCGTCCCCACCATCGGCCCCCTCCCCTGCCACTGGCCCCCCACCCCCCGACCCCCCGACAACCAGCCCCCACCCTCCCCCCAGTCACCTGTCCCCCCACCCCTCCCCCCGGCCATAGCCACCGGTCGTTATCGCCGCCACCTCCACTGATTCTGTCCTAAATTTCAAGGTATGTTTATATGAAATTTGATTTCTGAGATTATTTGGTATTAACAATTGATTTGAGTATGGAATTTTTAGTTTAAAATTGGTTAATTTTGTTATGTATTTGGTTTGAATTGGTTAATTTTGGTTTGAAATTAGTGAATTTGGGTTTGATATATCACAATTATGTTCTCATATTTTTCTATGTGTTGATTAATTGATGAAATTAATTGATGTTTTATATAATGTTATACTTAGTTATAATCTGATTTGGAATGTTGTATAAACTAATTTGGATTTTAAATAATGGTTAGAAAGCTATAGTTGATTGATTTATGGTATATGTTGGGAATTGCATATTTAATTTTGATGTTGAAAGTAAATAAACATGCTTATATGTAAAGTCCTTCAAGGAATACATGTATAAGGACTTAGTGGTAGATCAAAACTTGTTAAGTTTGATCTGTGCTTTATGTTTATCATTCTGTAAATAAATATATAGAAGAAAAGATCAAAGTTGTTAAGTTGATCTATTTGAGATGTAATAGATAGGCTTCAACAGAATCGTAGTTTGTCGAGCCAGTCAAGAGTTTGCAGAAACCAAGGCAAAAATGTAGAGTATTGAGAATCGTAGTCTGTCTGCTTTTGAGGGCCTCTCCCAGAATCGTAGAGTGGTCCAAACGCCTGCCGAGCCAAATCAAGAATCGTAGTCTGCTCTCGGAAGTGTAGAGTCTGGAAACCAAGCAAGTAAAGATCTTAGTCTACTATTGCTTAAGAGAAATTGTAGTGTTCTCTTCTATCAGTCTATATCAAGCACTAATGTGACAAGAAACCGCAATCATGATCGTAGTTGTGACAATCCCAAAATAGATCCATTCCATCCAACCCATTCTGAGTCGCCAAATACATGGTACAGAAAACAACTACAACTTTATTAATATAATTGTCGTGCAAGATACGACAACACTTAAACTGTGAGTTTAAATACAAATATATACCAACTGTGACTCATGTCCCAACCGTGGACAACACCTCATAATGACACCTTACATAAATGTATAGTCAAAAACTGTTTTAGAAATTAGAATCTTTGGGAAGTGCTCAAGAAAACCTACGTACATGGGAGGTCATGCGTCTAGGTTATTATAGATATCATATGTCCACAGAATTATCCTTGGTTGACCCAATAGACCCCAAAGAAAATGAGAAGATTACTATCATATTCTTCCCATTGGTGAGTCTTCTCTTGACATATCATTATCTCCACTGTCTCTAATTGGGAATTACACTCCAAACAAACACCAAGATTATATAGGTAATACTTGTAAATATACTCAGCAAGTGGATGAGCACAACCCTGTCTTATGATGACACGAGGTTGTATGTCATTAGACATCTTGTATGATAGTGGCAAAACACCCTTCTAAGTTAAGTTCACCTCACCCTCAACAGCTATAGACCACCGTTCTATTCCCCTGTTATCCCTGCTCGACCCAGCTACACTTTTATTACCTGAAAGAAATTGTGAAGCAAAAGGGTGAGCACAACTAGCTCAGTAAAGAATATCATAATTAAAGATAATTAAATTATCAATAGCCTTCGTCAGAAATAAATCAGAGATTTAGAACTTATGGTAGATGATAAAATTTTTCAACCATAGTTGCAGCGGAACGAGCAATCCATTAGAAGAGTCAAATAGACCATAATGTCTATTATCTTCTCTATGTTAAAAGTCCACCAACAATGCTTTATCCCTGTAACATCAATCAACAGTTCCTGTCCACAATCATATGAATAACTTATAATCATATTTGTGGTTCCAAATCCCTTTTCTCATCCAGAACGAAGATAATTTTCATCACTTGTCTTTACCTGAAACATCAAAGATCATGGTTATACCAAATCACAGTTCCTGTTCATAATCATTCCAATAAATTCATCTTGGCACTACAGCCAAAGATATTCATTAACTGTTTATCTTTTGCACTACTGGCCAAAGATATTCAACAACAGACCGTCTTTGCACTACAGGCCAAAGATATTCAACAAAAGATCATCGTTGTACTACGGGCCAAAGATATTCAACAACAGGTCATCTTTGCACTACGGGCCACAGATATTCATATCTCAAAGAAACACAATCATTTCAGATTTTATATAAACCATAATTATAACCATGTTGATCAATTCACCTTTGCACTTAAGCTAAAAATATTCAATTGTAAATTCAATGGTCATGATCATGCCAGTCAACGATTCAACTTTGCACTACTGGCCATAAAGAATCCATAGTCACGATCATGCCAATAATCTACCCATCTTTATACTCAAGTCAAAGAGAAATTTCATCACCAGGACTATAAAAATGTTATATATGATAATAAAATTAATATAATCAATATATAGTTTTAATATCCAAAGTAATATTTATAAATCAACTATAATTTGGTTAGAAAAAGAAACTAATTTTGTAGTGAATAGTACCCATGAAAAGTAACTTGTGAATAGTAACTCATGAATAGTAACTCGTGAATAGTAACTCATGAATAGTAATCCCGACACAAAAAGGTAGAAATTTCACAATAAAATCCATACCAATATTTCGGTATAATGATATTGAAAGAATAACATTTCTTAAACTTATGAACAATTTATTTTAATTATTTACACTTTACTAAGTAATGCATTTAATCATCTTAAAACGCCAAACTCATAAGATTTCATCACCAATAACCAAAACTCCTATCAAAAATCTGCATATACTTCATATAGGATTCTCAAGCCATAAAATCTTATTTTCCAATTTTCTTACTTCACATAACATATTTAATTCATTTATTCATAACTAGTCCATTTTCAAGAAAAATACCAAATTAGTTCTAAAAATATTTATTTTCTGGGATTTAGCATAATATAGTCCCATATTAAACATATATTTTTCTCAGAATTTTTAAAATTCATTTACTATTTTTCATATGGCTAAAACTGCTGAATATTTAGACATTTATCATAAATTCTACTTTTGTCCAAAACTTCTGAAATTTACACGGTATACTTCTATTATATACATGTACTCCCAATAAAAATTTTATCAATTTTGGAGTTAACCACAAGGAGTTATAAACGTTTACTTTTAAAATAGTCTTTTCTCATAAAATCCATAACTCTTAATCTATATATCCAAAAATCGCCACTTTTGGACACAATCAACAAAACTCATCAAATTATTATTTTAAATTTTTCCATAATTTTTAAAGGTTCGCAAAAATTTCAAAACTGAAAAACATAATAACCCTTAAAATCCCATAAAATCCCTTACCTCAAAAGAGCAGTGCTGGAATGTCGGATATAACGCTGAACGAACTTGCACCGTATAGCAATACTCAAGATATCTAAATACTCACAAGAATACGCTCGATAATATAAAGAGAGAAAGAGAGAGAAAATTTTAGTTTCTGGTGTGATTTTCAATTCTAACTTAAGCACCCTATTTATAGAAAAATGCTTAGAGCACCAAAACAAAAAATTTAATAAAATATTAATATGTATTTTATAAATTCCTTCGCACACCTAAGTCATCTGATTTCAGCCATTAACATGTGCAAATGGTGCCCACAAAATGTAAAAAATTATTTTTCTTAATATAATTATTTAAAACTTCCAAAAATCAATTATTCTGAAACTTCGTAACTTCAATAATTCATAATAAATAGCCTTTTTGTCAAAAAAATTCAAACTACATATCTTTTTCACAGGAAATTTCATTATCTACAACTTTGCAGAAGAAAGTTTTTTCAAATTCCAAACAGAAATTGACCGAAATCCACAAACGGGCGATTTTACAAGCTATAATCAAATTTCAGTCAAGAAATGGGGTCCACCGACACATAAAACATGTGTTAATCATTTAATATAACAAAAATACTCTTTCTCCTCATATACTCATATATCCCACATTCATTGTAAAAATATCACAATTATTATATTATTAAAATATAATAATATATTTAAATGAATTATTTTATCAGAAAAAAATAAAATATTAATTTTCATCAATTGTCACATTAAAAATTTTCTCCATCTATATCCATATAAAATCAATATTTTTCTCATCATATAAATCAATAATTAATAATTCATAAATAATATTACAGAATCACAATACTGACAACCAGGCAGTTCCAAAGAAAGAGGGGACTTTCCAATAAAGATTTCTCCTTACTAGCGCGTAATTAGGTGACCAAACCTCTCCTTAGACAGAACTTTTTAGACATTACCAATAATGTTATCTAATAATATTATTCAGATAATATGAATTATTGCTCCGATAATAGAAAATACTGTATATTGACAATTATTGAAACAACAGTAATATAAAATATCAACGCAACAATTATTGAATCAATAAAATAAAATACTGAACAGTAATTACTGTAATAATTATTGAGTAGTTTCTTTTTACGTAAGAATCAATAATTGGTGCAATACCGTGTGCTACTGTGCAACAACACGTATTATTATTGTGTTTTAACCACCGTGTATTCCAACAATGTTAACGGTAACAACTACGCCGTTATTTATAAAAACTGATACTTGTCATTTTTTTTCATCCAAAAATTTTCCGTTACGGGGCCCACAAAAGGTTGCGCCGTCGTACGAATATTCCCCGACAGGAAGAATATTCCATGACCAAACGAACATTCTCCGACAACAATGAGTATTTTATAACCACTTGCTTATTTGAAATATTTACATATATCACCCTTTACTTTAAACTTTTATCAATTTAACTATTTACTAAATAGAAAAATTGAATACTTTTATTTCATAAAATTCGGGGTCTTACAATCTCCCCTCATTATGAAATTTTGTCCTCGAAATTTACATACCTGGTATTTCAAAGAGTTGAGAATACCTTGCTTCAATTTCAGATTTCATCTTTCTTGTCATTATGATTTCTCCATTACTCATCTCCTGTATTTCAGATATCATTCTAGAATACAGCTTCAAAAAAAAGATTAATTTAACAAATTAACATATCACATAATATCCCGATATTATGACTGACTAACAAATAAGCTTAGGTAGGACACACTAGCGAAGAATTTACTCGTCTCTCCCCTTTTAGTACTATTCCCCGATCTCCGTCAGAGACCATATCCCTAAGCTCTGATACCAAATGTGACAATCCCAAAATAGGTCCATTCCATCCAACCTATTCTGAGTCGCTAAATACATGGTACAGAAAACAACTACAACTTTATTAATACAATTGTTGTGCAAGATACGACAACACTTAAACTGTGAGTTTAAATACAAATATATACCAACTATGACTCATGTTCCAACCGTGGACAACACCTTATAATGACACCTTACATAAAGGTATAGTCGAAAACTGTTTTAGAAATTAGAATATTTGAGAAGTGCTCAAAGAAATCTTCGTACATGGGAGGCCATGCATCTAGGTTATTATAGATATCATATGTCCACAGAATTATCCTTGGTTGACCCAATAGACCCCAAAGAAAAACGAAAAGATTACTATCATATTCTTCCCAATGGTGAGTCTTCTATTGACATATCATTATCTCCACTGTCTCTAATTGGGAATTGCACTCCAAACAAAACACTAAGATTGTATAAGTAGTGCTTCTAAATATACTCAGCAAGTGGATGAGCACAACCCTGTCTTATGATGACACGAGGTTGTATGTCATTAGACATCTTGTATGATAGTGGCAAAACACCCTTCCAAGTTAAGTTCACCTCACCCTCAACAGCTATAGACCACCGTTTTATTTTCTTGTTATTCCCCGCTCGACCCAGCTACACTTTTATTACATGAAAGGAATTGTGAAGCAAAAATGTGAGCACAACTAGCTCAATAAAGAATATTATAATTAAAGATAATTAAATTATCAATAGCCTTCGTTAGAAATAAATCAGAGATTTAGAACATATGGTAGATGATAAAAATTTTCAACCATAGTTACAGCGGAACGAGCAATCTATTAGAAGAGTCAAATAGACCATAATGTCTATTATCTTCTCTATGTTTAAAGTCCACCAATAATGTCTTATCCCTATAACATCAATCAACAGTTCCTGTCCACAATCATATGAATAACTTATAATCATATTTGTGGTTCCAAATTTCTTTTCTCATCCAGAACGAAGATAAATTTCATCACTTGTCTTTACCTGAAACATCAAAGATCATGGTTATACCAAGTCACAGTTCCTGTTCATAATCATACCAATAAATTCATCATGACACTACAGCCAAAGATATTCATTAACCATTTATCTTTTGCACTACTGGCCAAAGATATTCAACAATATACTGTCTTTGCACTATAGGCCAAAGATATTCAACAACAGATCATCTTTGTACTACGGGCCAAAGATATTCAACAACAGGTCATCTTTGCACTACGGGCCAAAGATATTCATATCTCAAAGAAACACATAATCATTTCAGAATTTATATAAACCATAATTATAACCATGTTGATCAATTCACCTTTACACTTAAGCTAAAAATATTTAATTGTAAATTCAATAGTCATGATCATACCTGTCAATGATTCAACTTTGCACTACTGGTCAAAGAGAACCCACAGTCACGATCATGCCAATAATCTACCCATTTTTATACTCAAGTCAAAGAGAAAATTCATCACCAGGATTATAAAAATGTTATATATGATAATAAAATCAATACAATCAATATATAGTTTTAATATCCAGAGTAATATTCATAAATCAACTACAATTTGGTTAGAAAAAGAAACCAATTTTGTAGTGAATAGTATCCGTGAATAGTAACTCGTGAATAATAATTCGTGAATAGTAACTCATGAATAGTAAATCGTAAATAGTAACTCGTGAATAGTAACTCATGAATAATAACTCGTGAAAAGTAACTCGTGAATAGTAACTCATGAATAGTAACTCATGAATAGTAACCCCGACACAAAAAGGTAGAAATTCTACAATAAAATCCATACCAATATTTTGGTATAATGATATTGAAAGAATAACATTTCTTAAACTTATAAATAATTTATTTTAATTGTTTACACTTTACTAAATAAAGCATTTAATTAACTTAAAATGCCAAACTCATAAGATTTCATCACCAATAACCAAAACTCCCATCAAAAATCTGCATATACCTCATATAGGATTCTCAAGCCATAAAATCCTATTTTTTAATTTTCTTACTTCACATAAAATATTTAATTCATTTACTCATAACTAGTCCATTTTCAAGAAAAATATCAAATCAGTTCTAAAAATATTTTTTATGGAATTTAGCATAATATAGTCCCATATTGAACATATATTTTTCTCAGAATTTTTAAAATTTATTTACTATTTTTCATATGGCCAAAACTGCCGAATATTTAGACATTTATCATAAATTGTACTTTTGTCCAAAACTTCTGAAATTTACACGGTATACTTCTATTATATACATATACTCCCAATAAAAATTTCATCAATTTTGGAGTTAACCACAAGGAGTTATAAACGTTTACTTTTAAAATAGTCTTTTCTCATAAAATCCATAACTCTTAATCTATATATCCAAAAATCGCTATTTTTGGACACAATCAACAAAACTCATCAAATTATCATTTCAAATTTTTCCAGAATTTTTAAAGGTTCGTAAAAATTTTGAAACTGAAAAACATAATAACCCTTAAAATTCCTTACTATCCCTTACCTCAAAAGAGCAGTACTGGAATGTCGGATATAACGCTGAACGAACTTGCACCGTATAGCAATACTCAAGATATCTAAATACTCACAAGAATACGCTCGATAATATAGAGAGAGAAAGAGAGAAAACTTTAGTTTCTGGTGTGATTTTCAACTCTAACTTAAGCACCCTATTTATAGGAAAATGCTTAGAACACCAAAACAAAAAATTTAATAAAATATTAATATATATTTTATAAATTCCTTCGCACACCTAAGTCATCTGATTTCAGTCATTAACATGTGCAAATGGTGCCCACAAAATGTAAAAAAACATTTTTCTTAATATAATTATTTAAAACTTCCAAAAATTAATTATTCTGAAACTTCGTAACTTCAATAATTCATAGTAAATAGCCTTTTTGTCAGAAAAATTCAAACTACATATCTTTTTCGCAGAAAATTTCATTATCAACAACTTTGCAGAAGAAAGTTTTTCTAAATTCCAAACAGAAATTGACCGAAATCTACAAACGGGCGATTTTACAAGCTATAATCAAATTTCAGTCAAGAAATGGGGTCCACCGACACACAAAATATGTGTTAATCATTTAATGCAACAAAAATTCTCTTTCTCCTCATATACTCATATATCCCACATTCATTGTAAAAATATCACAATTATTATATTATTAAAATATAATAATATATTTAAATGAATTATTTTATCAGAAAAAAATAAAATATTAATTTTCATCAATTGTCACATTAAAAATTTTCTCCATCTATATCCACATAAAATTAATATTTTTCTCATCATATAAATCAATAATTAATAATTCACAAATAATATTACAGAATCACAATACTGACAACCAGGCAGTTCCCAGGAAAGAGGGGGTTTTCCAATAAGGATTTCTCTTTACTGGCGTGCAATTAGGTGACCAAACCTCTCCTTAGACATAACTTTCTAGACATTGCCAATAATGTTATCTAATAATATTATTCAGATAATATGAATTATTGCTCCGATAATGGAAAATACTGTGTAGTGACAATTATTGAAACAACAGTAATATAAAATATCAACGCAACAATTATTGAATCAATAAAATAAAATACTGAACAGTAATTACTGTAACAATTATTGAGTAGTGCCTTCTTACGTAAGAATCAATAATTGGTGCAATACCGTGTGCTACTGTGCGACAACGCGTATTACTGTGTTTTAACCACCGTGTATTCCAACAGTGCTAACGGTAACAACTACGCCGTTATTTATAAAAACTCATACTTGTCGTTTTTTTTCATCCAAAAATTTTCCGTTACGGGGCCCACAAAAGGTTGTGCCGTCGTACGAATATTCCCCGACAAGAAGAATATTCCACGACCAAATGAATATTCCCCGACAACAATGAGTATTTTATAACCACTTGCTTATTTGAAATATTTACATATATCACCCTTTACTTTAAACTTTTATCAATTTAACTATTTACTAAATAGAAAAATTGAATACTTTTATTTCATAAAATTCGGGGTCTTATAGTAGTGCATCATTTGTCTGCATCAGAAGCATCTAGCTTTATCCATTTGTTGAAGATTCAATTACAACAAATGTGGAATGAATTATAGACGTTGAAACTCTCGGGATTCCCAATGACCTAACACTCATCCTTAGTATATAACAAAGAAACGTATTGAAGAAGCTAAGGAAAGTACTACATATCAGCTGAAAATACCTTTTCAGGTGTTAGGTGAGATAGCAGTCTGCCGTGTCAGTGGGCTAGAGGCTAAACAGAAGATTTCTAGGAAGTCACCATCAGTGTTCAGAAATGTCAAATACAATTAATGCTTCAACGGATGCCTTTAAACAGACATATTTCAAAGGCACCTTATATACAAATCAGATGTAGATGCAAAAAAAATTCAAGCACACAACGAAAAGCTGAAGAACACTCAAAGCTCAACTCTACGATCAAGAAAGAAAGCTTGCTCAGCTACTCAGTTCTTTTGAACATATGCTTAACAGTAACTGAGTAGCACAATCTAAAGAACTCAACTCTCATCAAGTGTATTCCAAGTCTGCTGGACTTGAAGAGTTCTAAGTGAACTAAGAAATTCCAAGACTGCTGGTCTTGAAGGAATCTGTGAGATTCAAAGATTGTAAAGACATCCTTAGTGGATTTCCTACTCGAGGAGTAGAAGAGCGGACTAGGAGCCTTGGGTTCTCTGAACCACTTAAATTCTCAGAATCTTTTATATTCTTGCTTTAACTGCTTTATTTGTTATAATTGCATGTTAACTATTAACTTAGTTTATCTTAAAGGGGAACAAACAAAGCATATATTCCGCTGTAATTGATTAATAAATCTGACAAAGTATTTTTGAAAAAAAAAGAAATTTTAAAATATTTATTCAATACCACTTCTAGATAACTATTGTGCCTCTGAGAACTAACAATTGGTATCAAAGTAGATTCTCTCAATTAGCCTACAAAGCTTGAGTAGATTCAATGACACATCTGATAAGCGAATCCAAAACTGGAGGAGGCAGCAAGCCGCCAATATTCAACAAAGATAAATTTTCCAACTGGAAAGTTCGTATGCAAGCATACATGGACTCAATAGAGGAAGAGCTATTTGAAACTGTCATGAATGGGCCCTACATTCCAACAAAGCTTGCACCAACTCCAGAAGATCCAAACAGAGTTCAAATCAAGGTCAAAGCTGAATGGACTGACAACGTAAAGAAAGCTGTCTAACATGACAAAAAGGCCAAAAACATTTTGTTCCAGTCTTTAGAAGATGATCTGTTTGAAAATGTGGTCAATAGCAAAATTGTAAAGGAAGTCTGGGAAGCATTGCTTATTATGCATTAAGGAACTGAAGAAGTCAGAGAAAATAAGCAATCTCTTCTGACTCAACAATATGAAATCTTTGCCCATGTTCCAGGGGAAAATATCACTTGCACTTATGAAAGATTCAACGTTCTGCTCAACTCTCTTTGAGCTTTTGGAAAAATCTATCCAAACAAAGATCTGATCATAAAGTTCATAAGAGATTTACCAAGCAAGTGAGATGCCAAAACCACTGCCATCAGAGAATCAAAGAATCTCCATGAAATGACTGTTCAATAACTCTATGGTAACCTTCTCACCTACGAACTGGAACTGACTCAACGAGCAGTGACTCTATCTGAAGGAAGAAAGAAGGACAAATGAGTTGATCTCAAAGCAACAGATGCCATCTCCAAAGCTAACACTGAAAATAACTCTGACTCTGAGGAAGATGATGACGAGTATATTGCAATGCTGGTAAGAAGGGTCAAGAGGTTCATGCGTAAAGGAAGAAGCAGCAAACCTAAGAGATTCAACAACAACAACAGCCAGGAGCAGATCAATGACTTATGCTACAACTGCAAGAAGCCTGACCATTTCTTTGCAAACTGCAACAAACCTCTTAGAGAAGAACTGAAGAGGAAAACAAATCTAAAGAAATAGTTCAAAGGCAACAAGAGGCTCCAAAAGAAAGACAAAGTTCTTGTGGCCGGATGATCATAGAGTGACTTAGACAATGACACAACTCTTGAGTCTGGAGATGATGAAGATCCTCAAGTAGCAAATCTGTGTCTAATGGCCAAGAATACAAAGGATAAGAAAAGCACTAATGAAGTAAGTATCGATGAGGTATTTTATTTTAACTCTCCTGATGTAGATATTGATGATTTAAGAACTGCACTATATGGCATAACATTTGATCTGCATCAATACATGAAATGGTTCAGAGTTCTGTCTAAAGATTATTCTCTTTTTCACTTCTTCAAAAAGAGAAAGAGAAAGAGAAAGTTCAAGAAGAACTGGAAACAACTCTTCTAAGTGCTAACTCTCTCTCTAAAATTGAAGTTGAGAATAAACTCTTAAGACAGACCAATGAACTTAATGCACAAAGAGAGTCAAATCTAACCTCTAAGATTGAGGAACTAGAAAAGACAATCTTAGCGTGGAATAGATCCTATTCATCCATTAACTCCCTGATCTCCAGTCAGAGAAGTGTATCTGACAGAACAGGTTTAGGTTTTGGGGAATCCACCTCAGAACCATATGTGGAAAAGTCAAAAGAAACTAACATCAATAGTGCTTCAAACTTTAATAGAAGCATTGCATTTGTGAAATCCTCACAGAAGGAAGAACCAGTTCATCCCTGCTCTTCTGATCCAATCTATGCCACAAGGCATAATGGATCCCATGTTGGCCTAGGGTTCAGAAAAGAGAAGAGTAACTTAGTTACTACTCTCCAACCTCGAAGGATCGTAGAGTCGAGCAAAATTAACTCCACGAACCAACCAGGTGGGAATAGTAGAGTTATGTTACACTCTTCACAAATCATGAATCACAAGGACACACTAAAAAAGAAGAATCAGTATAAAGGAAGGGCTACCAAAAATCCACATAAGTACAAATGGAGAAAGAATCCACACACACAAGGATGCATCATGATAGATGTTTTTTTGATGATAGATATGGTTATAAGGCTGCTGTATGTTATAATAATTTTAGGCATATTAAACCCAAAGTCAAGCAGATTTTGTCTCCAAGGGTACTAACAAGATAGGACCCATGCAGGTATGTGTACCAAAATGAGAGCTTAAAACTCACTGTAGGAATAGAGCTCCACGATCATAACTTGGTACCTGGACAGTGGGTGCTCACGTCACATGACTGGGAATAAATCCCTCCTGTCTGACTTCATAGAGAAAGAGGGTCCAACAATCATCTTTGGAGACAATGGCTCTGGCAAGACAAGAGGATATGACTCAGCTAGGAATGGTGCAGTGTCTTTCAGCAAAGTAGCCTATATGGAAGGACTAAAGCACAATCTTCTGAGCATAAGCCAGCTCTACGACAAGGGTCATTAAGTTACCTTCCACTTTTCTTACTTCACATAACATATTTAATTCATTTACTCAAAACTAGTCCATTTTCATGAAAAATACCAAATTAGTCCCAAAAATATTTCTTTTCTGAGATTTAGCAGAACATAGTCCCATATTGAACATATATTTTTTTCAGAATTTTTAAAATTCATTTACTATTTTTCATATGGCCAATACTGTCGAATATTTAGATATTTATCATAAATTGTACTTTTGCCCAAATATTTTGAAATTTACAGAGTATACTTCTATCATATACATGTACTCTCAATAAAAATTTCATCAATTTTGGAGTTAACCACAAGGAGTTATAAGGGTTTACTTTTAAAATAGTATTTTCCCATAAAATTCATAACTCTTAATCTATACATACAAAAAGCGCCATTTTTGGACACAATTTAGAAAACTCATCAAATTATCATTTCAAAATTTTCCATAATTTTTGAAGGTTCAGAAAAATTACGAAACTGAAAAACATAATAACCCTTAAAATCCTTTACCTCAAAAGAGCAGTACTTCTGACTTGAATATCGGATATAACGCTGAACGAACTTGCGCCATATAGCAACACTCAAGATATCTAAATACTCACAAAAATATGATTGATAGTATAGAGAGAGAAAACTTATGTTTCTGATGTGATTTTTAATTCTAACTTAAGCGCCTATTTATAGGAAAATGCTAGAACGCCAAAGGAAACTAAATTAATAAATTAATATTATTTACTAATCTTCCTTCTACACCACCTTTGAATTCAGCCCACCACAATTGAAAGAACAATTCAGCACATGCATTCAATCACCAACCAAAAAGTGGGTCCCACCTATAATTTAATAAAAATCATTTTATTTTCTGAAACTTCAACAATTTCTGAACCAGTCATCTCTTAAAATTCATAACAAATCATACGTTCATTTTTAACGGTTCAAAATTTATGGACATATACACAACTTATATATGTATAACATATCCAAAAATTACAACGATCCAACGGTCGGATTAAAAATTATAACTCATGCAATATAACTCAAAAACATTGGTTTGATTTTTAATACCTCCATTCCGATAAAAATACTGATAAAACAACTCAGCATTAATTCCTTCATTTATAATCACAAAAATATATCCCTCATTTATAACCACAAAAAAAAATTTCCTTAACATATAAATAAATAACTAATTATTCACAAATAATATTACAGAATCACAATTATGACAACCAGGCTGTTCCCAGGAAAGAGGGGGCTTTCCAATAAGGATTTCTCCTTACTGGCGCGTAATTAGATGATCAAACCTCTCCTTAGACAGAACTTTCTAGACATTGCCAATAATGCTATGTAATAATATTATTTAAATAATATGAATTATTGATCTGATAATGGAAAATACTGTGCAACGACAATTATTGAAACAACAATAACATAAAATATCAACGTAGCAATTATTGAATCAATAAAATAAAATATTGAACAATAATTACTGTAACAATTATTGAGTAGTGCCTTCTTACGTAAGAATTAATAATTTTAAAAATACTGTGCAATACCGTGTGCTACTGTGCAATAACGCGTATTACTGTATTTTAACCACCGGGTATTCTAATAGTGTTAACGGTAACCATTATGTCGTTACTTCACATGGATCTATTTGGGCCAATTCCAACAACAAGCCTTGGAAGGAAGAGATACTCATTGGTCGTAGTGGATGACTACACCAGATTTACATGGATATTCTTTCTAAACTCAAAAGATGAAACAAGTTCCCAACTCATCAAGATGTTCAAGCTAGTGATGAACGAAAAATGGGAGAAAATCAAGGCTATAAGGAGTGATCATGGTAGAGAATTAAACTTCTCTGAGATGGATCAGTTCTGCAAAGACAATGACATCAGTCACAACTTCTCAGCTCCACGAGCTCCATAGCAAAATAGAGTAGCTAAAAGAAATAATAGAACGTTGATTGAAGATGGAAGAACTCTACTAGCAGTAGCTCATCTGCCTGAATACTTCTGGGCAGAAGCTGTCAACACTGCGTGCTACATTCAGAATAGGTTTCTTGTGCTCCCTACGATAAAGAAGACTCCCTACGAGCTATGGAGAGGAAGAAAGCCAAATGTCTGCTACTTCCATGTGTTTGGTTGTGCATGTTATATTCTCAATAATGGAAAATAGTATCTGACTAAGTTTCAACCCAAGTTAGACGAAGGAATCTTTCTCGGATATACCACAGAAAGTAAGGCCTATAGAGTATTCAACAAAAAGACGTTAAGTGTTAAAGTCTCGATTCACTACATCTTCGATGAAACAAATATAGACAAATCTGTGCCTCAAGACACTACTATCGACGACTCAGACTCTACGAATGAGGTAATCAAGCTCAACACCACGATCGTAGTCCCAGAAGATGAAATCATTGAGCCTGAAGAAGAAATCATAGAGAGAGCTACGTCAGACGATGAACCTCCACATCAAGAAGTAGAGATTGATCTTGAAGAATTCAGACAAGAAGGCATCAAGACAGATGTTCCAATAGGAAACAGATGGGAAAGAGATCACACTCAAGACTTAATCATTGGAGATCCAAATGCAAGAGTCAAGACAAGATCTGCCACCCAGAATGAGTGTTTCTCTCTAAGCTTTCTGTCACAAATGTAACCTAAGAAGATAGAAGATGCTATGGAAGACTCAAGCTAGATAGAAGCTATGCAAGAGGAACTAAATCAGTTTGAAAGAAGTAGAGTATGGTGATTAGTTCAGAGACTAAGAAGCCACCCAATTATTAGCACTAAGTGGGTCTTCAGAAACAAGATAGATGAAGATGGGGTAATAACAAGGAATAAGGCAAGACTAGTTGCCAAAGGTTATTCTAAAAAAGAAGGCATCGACTACGACGAGACCTTCACACCTATTGCCAGATTAGAAGCCATCAGGATATTCATTGCTTTTATTGCCCACATGAAGTTCAAAGTTTTTCAAATGGATGTCAAAAGTGCATTTCTGAATGGTGAACTTCAAGAAGAAGTATATGTGGAGCAACCTTCAGGTTTCATCAATCAACTCTATCTAATTATGTCTATAGATTAGACAAAGACTTATATGGACTTAAACAAGCACCTAGAGCATGGGATAAAACACTAACTAACTTTTTTTTATTGAAAATGGCTTCACTAGAGGTAGAGTAGATACCATATTATTTCTTAGTAAGCACAAAAATAAAGTCTTATTAGTTCGGATATATTAGATGACATTATCTTTGGTTCTACTGATAAAAAACTGTGCAAGAGATTTACAAAGCTTATGCAGAGCAAGTTCAAAATGAGTATGATGGGTGAGCTAAATTTGTTCCTTGGACTACAAGTAAATCAGACTGATGAAGGTATCTTCATTAACCAAGCCAAATACATTAAAGACTTACTTAAGAAATATGGCATGGAATCAGCCTCTCCCATGAAAACACCAATTACTCCCGCAACTAAGCTTGACAAAAATTAAAAAGGTAAAAGAATTGACATCACTAAATATAGAGGTATGATAGGCTCTCTCCTATATCTAACTGCCAATAGATCAGACAAAATGTTTATGTCAGGAATAAGCATATGAATGATATTCCTATTTATATATGATTTGATTATGATATATATGAATGAATATGCAAGTATGCTTGCATCAAGAAAAGCTGTAAAGTCCTTTGATAGATAATAGGAAAATATGTACAAGGACTTAGAATGAATTGATCAAATGTGTTAGGTTGATCCTATATAAGCATAACAGCTTTGTAAAGTCCTTAAAAACAAATGATGTACAAGGACTATAAATATATAAAGATCAAGCTTGTTAGGTTGATCTTATAATGTAATAGATAGTCATGTCTGATCGTCGAGCACTGTACCAGAAATCATAGTTTGCCAGGAGAGTCAAGGAAAACTCTAGAGCTATCAAGGCAGAATCGTAGTCTACAAGATAGTATATCTCAGAGTTCGTAGACTGCCAGGAGAGATGAGAAAAGATCGTAGTGTGTCGAGTAGAACATCCTCATAGCCGTAGTCTGCTGAGGAAGTCATGTTCAGAATCTTAGAGACAGCCTGTCTACGGGCCGACCGAGCATCTGTCGAAGCCAAGTCAAGAATCATAGACTACACTCAGAGTCGTAGAGTCTACTGATCATATCAGAGGCAGAGATCAAAGTCGAGCAAAATCGGATGAAGATAACAATCATAAAGAAAGAAATCGTAGAGTGTCAAGATCTGATCTCTAAGTCATAGTGTCTGTACAACCCAAGCTAAATCGTAGAGTACTGAACTAAGGCTTTAACAGATGTGCTCACAACGTTAAGGTAAAATCATAGAGCAAACACGATTCTCAATAAATGAGCACTCCCATAATATTCAAAGTATGAAGCCTCTGGTCTAAGCTGTAAAGTTACATCCAACCTGAAGGAAACCAGAGAGCACTCAACGAATGGCATGCAAGCTAACAGAAGATCTAAGCACCAACTCAATCAGCATACAGATTGAGTTATGAAGCCATTCAAGTTGAAGTCTTCCACAAGTTAATCAGAAGAAGACTTCAATCAAAGTAACTGACTAAGGAAAGTCAGCTAGTTCAGCTGGTGTCAAAAAAATAGTAGACAATGATCTTGGAAGCAACCAGGATCGTAGTGTTTGCCAAACAAAGAAGGAACTGATGGAGTGTACACAAAGATACTGGTCAGCCTATGAATAACAAGTCTAAAGTGATTAAGCATTGGATCAATCCGTTGATGATAAGTGAACAGGAGATCACAAGGAGAAAGATAGCTGGGTATGCCACAAATTTGAAGTGTCTTGCTATTCAAAATGGGCCAGAACAAGGAGTCAAGCCATCAGTATCTGAGAGCAATTAAGGTAAACAGAAGTGTTGAAGCACTGCACAAATGAAGGAAGATGTGTTCTACATTGAAGATTCAATGAACACTATTCAGGATTGTAGTGTTGTCCCAATCAGTCAATGAGCAACATTCAACAAAACACACTACAGTCATATCTAAGAACATATGCATCAGAATCGTAGAGTTCGATCATCTGAAGATTGAAGTATTGGCAACGGTTCAATCTGAAGACTGATATTTAAATATTGCTAGTTCAGAGCATCGATGCAAAAGGACAATCTCTGATGTTCTAATTGAGAAGTCAGAAAGAAGAAAGAAAGAAGACTACCTACCTGACATGGAAAGGTGACAACTCTAAGGCAGTAGGTAAGGTAGCAGACTGCTGTGTTAGTAAAGTCATAAAGGAGTTGTCACGTCACATCAAGCAGTCTACACCAAATAACTCGATATCTGCGAAGAAATTCAAATAGGTTTCAACGGCTATATCCCAACGGGAAGATTGGGAAGGAGTATATATAAGCCAGTGCTTCAAAGATCAAAAGCTACTGAAGTTGATGGAGTTAAAGGATCATTGAGTTGTTGGAATGCTATATTGTTGACTCTACGAGTTCCACCAGAACTGAACATAATAAGTCTCAGTGGCAGTGAGACTACGAAGGTGGAAGTGAAGCAGATTTAAAGAAGGGCTTGGAAAGACTAAAGCTTCACTCAACAAGGATGAGGATGCCACTGAAGATGGCAGCCAAGTTGAGAGCCGAGAAGGACAAGAAGATAGCATTCAAAAAAGTGGCAGAGCATAAAGAAGATCCAGAGAGCCACTCTATGAATCACCATGAACCTAAATCTGAATCAGAACAAGTGCAGAACCATGTCTGCCAACCAGTCAAGAAGGATTCATGAAATGCTAAGTGCCAGACGAAGTCTACTAAAAGCTCAAACACTTAACAGACCCAAATGGTGATGGTGCACAGCTGACAAAAGATGAAGATGAGCAAAACAGAATGAAGATCAGCTGCACCAAAAAAGAAATAGTCCAGACTCAAAGCAGAATGCCAAGAGGACTACGTTAAGCTGCTAAGTATATAAGATGTTCAATCTTAAAGACATCTTAGTAGCAAGGTAGCAACACCAACAACACCAACAACAATAAGAAGCCAGGGCCTGAGGGGTCATTGTCTAGATGGACTAAATGAAGTTCCAAGCCTGTTGGACTTGAAGAGTTCCTAGGGAACTAGAGAAGTTCTAAGGCTGTTGGCCTTGAAGAGTTCTTAGTGAACTGAAGTTCCAAGGCTGCTGGCCTTGAAGGAATCTTAGTGATTCAGGGTGCTCCCCTTCCTTAGTGGAAATCATGCTAGTTGAAAGCAGAAGAGTGGATTAGGAGCATGAGTCTTTAAATCACTTAAAATCCTTTGTGTCATTTACTTATTGTCATTTACTTTGTGTACTTAACTGCTATAACTGTTATTCATGTATTAACTGCTTACAACTTAACTAACTCTAAGAACAATGTATGTATGATTATGAATATATCAATGAAGGGGATCTTTTACTTATTCCGCTGCGCTTGAAAAGATTCTTACGTTTGTCATATGTTAAATCATTAGCAATACAAATAAATGAGAAAAGTATTTGACATTAAAATGATCTATTCAACCCCCCTTCTAGATCTATTGCGTGCCTACTGGGCACTAACAATTAGTATCGGAGCAGGTTCTCATGCTATATTCAAAAGCTAATCGTTTTGAGTTTGATCCTAGGCACAAACATTATTCTAAACTTAGTTTAGTAGTAAGTCACTTATAAATGCAGATGAGCTCACATGTTGAAAATATTGTGCACAAGTAAATGTGTACAAGCACCTGAAGCTGCTCAGATTGGTCCATGTTCTTAAATGTCATGACAACAAGACCAATTTGTTAGTTCCCGAAGGCACAATAGTTATCTAGAAAGGGGGGTTGAATAGATATTTAAATTCTTTTTGTTTTACTTTGTTAGTTTTGATAATGATTCAAATACAGCGAAATTAAGATTTGTTTGTTCTCCCTTTTAGATATAGTGAGTTAATGAGAGTGAGGCAGTTATAACAGTTATAGCAAGAATGTAAAAGACACAATAATTTTAAGTGGTTCAGAGCACTTAAAGCTCCTAGTCCACTCTTCTACTCCTCGAGTAAGAAATCCACTAAGGATATCTTTTACACTTTTTAAATCTCACAGATTCCTTCTATACCAGTAGTTTAGGCACTTCTTAGTTCACTTTTGAACTCTTCAAGTCCAGCAGACTTGGTTCTTCATAGTTCACTTAGAACTCTTCAAGTTCTTCTGACTTGGAACTTTTACTTCACTTGATTGGTAGTTGATGAGTTCTTGATTGGTGCTACTCAGTTGTCGTTAAGTACTTGTTCAAAAGAATTGAGTAGCTGAGCAAGCTTTCTCTTTTTCTCAGATTGTAGAGTTGAGCGTTGAGTGTGACAATCCCAAAATAGGTCCATTCCACCCAACCCATTCTGAGTCGCTAAATACATGGTACAGAAAATAACTACAACTTCATTATCACAATTCTCGTACAAAATACAACAACACATATGCTGTGAGTTTTGATATAAATATATACCAACTGTGATTCTCATCCCAACCTTGGATAGTACGTCACAATGGCACCTTACATAAAGGTATAGTCAAAAACTATTTTAGAAATTAGAATCTTTGGAAACTGCTCAAGGAAACCTTCGTACATGGGAGCCCATGCGTCTAGGCTATGATAGATATCATATGTCCACAGAATTATCCTTGGTTGACCCAATAGACCCCAAAGAAAAACAAGAAGATTACTTTCATATTCATTCCAATGGTGAGTCTTCTCTTAATATATCATTATCTCCACTGCCTCTAATTGAGAATTATACTTCAAACAAACACCAAGATTATATAGGTAGTGCTCGTAAATATACTCAGCAAGTGGATGTGCACAACCGTGTCTTATGATAACACGAGGTTGTATGTCATTTGACATCTTATATGATAGTGACAAAACACCCTTCCAACGTTGGGTTCGCCTCACCCTATATGATTCACCAAATATAACTACTAAATGATGTATACAACACACTTTTCTATACTGGTTAGGGAGAACTCCACAGCTAGAGACCACCGTTCTATCCCTTGTTACCCCCGCTCGACCCAGCTACACTCTTATTACCTGAAAGGAATTATGAAGCAAAAGGGTTAGCACAACTAGCCCAGTAAAGAATATCATGACTAAAGATAATTAAATTATCAATAGACTTCATCAGTAATAAATCAGAGATTTAGAACATATGGTAGATGATAAAAATTTTCAACCATAGTTGCAGCGGAACGAGCAATCCATTAGAAGAGTCAAATAGACCATAAAATCTATTATCTTCTCCATGTTAAAAATTCATGAACAATGTTTTATCCTTGTAACATCAATTAACAGTTCTGGTCCACAATTATATAAATAACACATAATCATAATTGTGATTCTAAATTCCTCTTCGCATCTAGGACGAAGATTATTTTCATCACATGTCTTTACCTAAAATATCAAAGATCATGGTTATACCAAATCACAGTTCCTGTTCATAATCATACTAATAAATTCATCTTTGCACTACGGGCCAACGATATTCGTCAACAGTTCATCTTTGCACTACTAGCCAAAGATATTCAACAACAGATCATCTTTGCACTATAGGCCAAAGATATTCAATAACAGATCATCTTTGTACTACAGGTCAAAGATATTCATCAACAATTCATATTTGCACTACAGGCCAAATATATTAATATCTCAAAGAAATATATAATCATTTCAGAATTTATATAAACAATAATTATAATCATGTTGATCTTTTTACCTTTGCACTTAAGCTAAAGATATTCAATTATAAATTTACCGGTCATGATCATACCAGTCAACAACTCAACTTTGCACTACTGGCAAAAGGGAACCCATAGTCATGATCATACCAAAAATTTACCCATCTTTACACTCAAGTCAAAGAGAAATATCATCATTAGCGTTATAAAAATGTTATATATGATACTAAAATTAATATAATCAACATATAGATGTAATCTCAAGAGTAATATTCATAAATCAACTATAATTTGATCAGAAAAAGAAACTAATTTTGTCGTAAATAGTAACTCGTGAATAGTAACTCGTGAATAGTAATCCCGACATGAAAAAGGTAGAAATTTCATAATAAAATCTATACCAATATTTCGGTATAATGATATTGAAAGAATAACATTTCTTAAACTTATAAACAATTTATTTTAATTGTTTACACTTTACTAAATAATGCATTTAATCATCCTAAAATGTCAAACTCATAAAATTTCATCACCAATAACCAAAACCCTCATCAAAAATATGCATATACCTCATATAGAATTCTCAAGCCATAAAATCCTATTTTCCACTTTTCTTACTTCACATAACATATTTAATTCATTTACTCAAAACTAGTCCATTTTCATGAAAAATACCAAATTAGTCCCAAAAATATTTCTTTTCTGAGATTTAGCAGAACATAGTCTCATATTGAACATATATTTTTTTCAGAATTTTTAAAATTCATTTACTATTTTTCATATGGCCAATACTGTCGAATATTTAGATATTTATCATAAATTGTACTTTTGCCCAAATATTTTGAAATTTACAGAGTATACTTCTATCATATACATGTACTCTCAATAAAAATTTCATCAATTTTGGAGTTAACCACAAGGAGTTATAAAGGTTTACTTTTAAAATAGTATTTTCCCATAAAATTCATAACTCTTAATCTATACATCCAAAAATCGTCATTTTTGGACACAATTTAGAAAACTCATCAAATTATCATTTCAAAAATTTCCATAATTTTTGAAGGTTCAGAAAAATTACGAAACTGAAAAACATAATAACCCTTAAAATCCCTTACCTCAAAAGAGCAGTACTTCTGACTTGAATATCGGATATAACGCTGAACGAACTTGCGCCATATAGCAACACTCAAGATATCTAAATACTCACAAAAATATGATTGATAGTATAGAGAGAGAAAACTTATGTTTCTGATGTGATTTTTAATTCTAACTTAAGCGCCTATTTATAGGAAAATGCTAGAACGCCAAAGGAAACTAAATTAATAAATTAATATTATTTACTAATCTTCCTTCTACACCACCTTTGAATTCAGCCCACCACAATTGAAAGAACAATTCAGCACATGCATTCAGTCACCAACCAATAAGTGGGTCCCACCTATAATTTAATAAAAATCATTTTATTTTCTGAAACTTCAACAATTTCTGAACCAGTCATCTCTTAAAATTCATAACAAATCATACGTTCATTTTTAACGGTTCAAAATTTATGGACATATACACAACTTATATATGTATAACATATCCAAAAATTACAACGATCCAACGGTCGGATTAAAAATTATAACTCATGCAATATAACTCAAAAACATTGGTTTGATTTTTAATACCTCCATTCCGATAAAAATACTGATAAAACAACTCAGCATTAATTCCTTCATTTATAATCACAAAAATATATCCCTCATTTATAACCACAAAAAAAAATTTCCTTAACATATAAATAAATAACTAATTATTCACAAATAATATTACAGAATCACAATTATGACAACCAGGCTGTTCCCAGGAAAGAGGGGGCTTTCCAATAAGGATTTCTCCTTACTGGCGCGTAATTAGATGATCAAACCTCTCCTTAGGCAGAACTTTCTAGACATTGCCAATAATGCTATGTAATAATATTATTTAAATAATATGAATTATTGATCTGATAATGGAAAATACTGTGCAACGACAATTATTGAAACAACAATAACATAAAATATCAACGTAGCAATTATTGAATCAATAAAATAAAATATTGAACAATAATTACTGTAACAATTATTGAGTAGTGCCTTCTTACGTAAGAATTAATAATTTTAAAAATACTGTGCAATACCGTGTGCTACTGTGCAATAACGCGTATTACTGTATTTTAACCACCGGGTATTCTAATAGTGTTAACGGTAACCATTATGTCGTTACTTCACATGGATCTATTTGGGCCAATTCCAACAACAAGCCTTGGAAGGAAGAGATACTCATTGGTCGTAGTGGATGACTACACCAGATTTACATGGATATTCTTTCTAAACTCAAAAGATGAAACAAGTTCCCAACTCATCAAGATGTTCAAGCTAGTGATGAACGAAAAATGGGAGAAAATCAAGGCTATAAGGAGTGATCATGGTAGAGAATTAAACTTCTCTGAGATGGATCAGTTCTGCAAAGACAATGACATCAGTCACAACTTCTCAGCTCCACGAGCTCCATAGCAAAATAGAGTAGCTAAAAGAAATAATAGAACGTTGATTGAAGATGGAAGAACTCTACTAGCAGTAGCTCATCTGCCTGAATACTTCTGGGCAGAAGCTGTCAACACTGCGTGCTACATTCAGAATAGGTTTCTTGTGCTCCCTACGATAAAGAAGACTCCCTACGAGCTATGGAGAGGAAGAAAGCCAAATGTCTGCTACTTCCATGTGTTTGGTTGTGCATGTTATATTCTCACTAATGGAAAATAGTATCTGACTAAGTTTCAACCCAAGTTAGACGAAGGAATCTTTCTCGGATATACCACAGAAAGTAAGGCCTATAGAGTATTCAACAAAAAGACGTTAAGTGTTAAAGTCTCGATTCACTACATCTTCGATGAAACAAATATAGACAAATCTGTGCCTCAAGACACTACTATCGACGACTCAGACTCTACGAATGAGGTAATCAAGCTCAACACCACGATCGTAGTCCCAGAAGATGAAATCATTGAGCCTGAAGAAGAAATCATAGAGAGAGCTACGTCAGACGATGAACCTCCACATCAAGAAGTAGAGATTGATCTTGAAGAATTCAGACAAGAAGGCATCAAGACAGATGTTCCAATAGGAAACAGATGGGAAAGAGATCACACTCAAGACTTAATCATTGGAGATCCAAATGCAAGAGTCAAGACAAGATCTGCCACCCAGAATGAGTGTTTCTCTCTAAGCTTTCTGTCACAAATGTAACCTAAGAAGATAGAAGATGCTATGGAAGACTCAAGCTAGATAGAAGCTATGCAAGAGGAACTAAATCAGTTTGAAAGAAGTAGAGTATGGTGATTAGTTCAGAGACTAAGAAGCCACCCAATTATTAGCACTAAGTGGGTCTTCAGAAACAAGATAGATGAAGATGGGGTAATAACAAGGAATAAGGCAAGACTAGTTGCCAAAGGTTATTCTAAAAAAGAAGGCATCGACTACGACGAGACCTTCACACCTATTGCCAGATTAGAAGCCATCAGGATATTCATTGCTTTTATTGCCCACATGAAGTTCAAAGTTTTTCAAATGGATGTCAAAAGTGCATTTCTGAATGGTGAACTTCAAGAAGAAGTATATGTGGAGCAACCTTCAGGTTTCATCAATCAACTCTATCTAATTATGTCTATAGATTAGACAAAGACTTATATGGACTTAAACAAGCACCTAGAGCATGGTATAAAACACTAACTAACTTTTTTTTATTGAAAATGGCTTCACTAGAGGTAGAGTAGATACCATATTATTTCTTAGTAAGCACAAAAATAAAGTCTTATTAGTTCGGATATATTAGATGACATTATCTTTGGTTCTACTGATAAAAAACTGTGCAAGAGATTTACAAAGCTTATGCAGAGCAAGTTCAAAATGAGTATGATGGGTGAGCTAAATTTCTTCCTTGGACTACAAGTAAAGCAGACTGATGAAGGTATCTTCATTAACCAAGCCAAATACATTAAAGACTTACTTAAGAAATATGGCATGGAATCAGCCTCTCCCATGAAAACACCAATTACTCCCGCAACTAAGCTTGACAAAAATTAAAAAGGTAAAAGAATTGACATTACTAAATATAGAGGTATGATAGGCTCTCTCCTATATCTAACTGCCAATAGATCAGACAAAATGTTTGTGTCAGGAATAAGCATATGAATGATATTCCTATTTATATATGATTTGATTATGATATATATGAATGAATATGCAAGTATGCTTGCATCAAGAAAAGCTGTAAAGTCCTTTGATAGATAATAGGAAAATATGTACAAGGACTTAGAATGAATTGATCAAATGTGTTAGGTTGATCCTATATAAGCATAACAGCTTTGTAAAGTCCTTAAAAACAAATGATGTACAAGGACTATAAATATATAAAGATCAAGCTTGTTAGGTTGATCTTATAATGTAATAGATAGTCATGTCTGATCGTCGAGCACTGTACCAGAAATCATAGTCTGCCAGGAGAGTCAAGGAAAACTCTAGAGCTATCAAGGCAGAATCGTAGTCTACAAGATAGTATATCTCAGAGTTCGTAGACTGCCAGGAGAGATGAGAAAAGATCGTAGTGTGTCGAGTAGAACATCCTCATAGCCGTAGTCTGCTGAGGAAGTCATGTTCAGAATCGTAGAGACAGCCTGTCTACGGGCCGACCGAGCATCTGTCGAAGCCAAGTCAAGAATCATAGACTACACTCAGAGTCGTAGAGTCTACTGATCATATCAGAGGCAGAGATCAAAGTCGAGCAAAATCGGATGAAGATAACAATCATAAAGAAAGAAATCGTAGAGTGTCAAGATCTGATCTCTAAGTCATAGTGTCTGTACAACCCAAGCTAAATCGTAGAGTACTGAACTAAGGCTTTAACAGATGTGCTCACAACGTTAAGGTAAAATCATAGAGCAAACACGATTCTCAATAAATAAGCACTCCCATAATATTCAAAGTATGAAGCCTCTGGTCTAAGCTGTAAAGTTACATCCAACCTGAAGGAAACCAGAGAGCACTCAACGAATGGCATGCAAGCTAACAGAAGATCTAAGCACCAACTCAATCAGCATACAGATTGAGTTATGAAGCCATTCAAGTTGAAGTCTTCCACAAGTTAATCAGAAGAAGACTTCAATCAAAGTAACTGACTAAGGAAAGTCAGCTAGTTCAGCTGGTGTCAAAAAAATAGTAGACAATGATCTTGGAAGCAACCAGGATCGTAGTGTTTGCCAAACAAAGAAGGAACTGATGGAGTGTACACAAAGATACTGGTCAGCCTATGAATAACAAGTCTAAAGTGATTAAGCATTGGATCAATCCGTTGATGATAAGTGAACAGGAGATCACAAGGAGAAAGATAGCTGGGTATGCCACAAATTTGAAGTGTCTTGCTATTCAAAATGGGCCAGAACAAGGAGTCAAGCCATCAGTATCTGAGAGCAATTAAGGTAAACAGAAGTGTTGAAGCACTGCACAAATGAAGGAAGATGTGTTCTACATTGAAGATTCAATGAACACTATTCAGGATTGTAGTGTTGTCCCAATCAGTCAATGAGCAACATTCAACAAAACACACTACAGTCATATCTAAGAACATATGCATCAGAATCGTAGAGTTCGATCATCTGAAGATTGAAGCATTGGCAACGGTTCAATCTGAAGACTGATATTTAAATTTTGCTAGTTCAGAGCATCGATGCAAAAGGACAATCTCTGATGTTCTAATTGAGAAGTCAGAAAGAAGAAAGAAAGAAGACTACCTACCTGACATGGAAAGGTGACAACTCTAAGGCAGTAGGTAAGGTAGCAGACTGCTGTGTTAGTAAAGTCATAAAGGAGTTGTCACGTCACATCAAGCAGTCTACACCAAATAACTCGATATCTGCGAAGAAATTCAAATAGGTTTCAACGGCTATATCCCAACGGGAAGATTGGGAAGGAGTATATATAAGCCAGTGCTTCAAAGATCAAAAGCTACTGAAGTTGATGGAGTTAAAGGATCATTGAGTTGTTGGAATGCTATATTGTTGACTCTACGAGTTCCACCAGAACTGAACATAATAAGTCTCAGTGGCAGTGAGACTACGAAGGTGGAAGTGAAGCAGATTTAAAGAAGGGCTTGGAAAGACTAAAGCTTCACTCAACAAGGATGAGGATGCCACTGAAGATGGCAGCCAAGTTGAGAGCCGAGAAGGACAAGAAGATAGCATTCAAAAAAGTGGCAGAGCATAAAGAAGATCCAGAGAGCCACTCTATGAATCACCATGAACCTAAATCTGAATCAGAACAAGTGCAGAACCATGTCTGCCAACCAGTCAAGAAGGATTCATGAAATGCTAAGTGCCAGACGAAGTCTACTAAAAGCTCAAACACTTAACAGACCCAAATGGTGATGGTGCACAGCTGACAAAAGATGAAGATGAGCAAAACAGAATGAAGATCAGCTGCACCAAAAAAGAAATAGTCCAGACTCAAAGCAGAATGCCAAGAGGACTACGTTAAGCTGCTAAGTATATAAGATGTTCAATCTTAAAGACATCTTAGTAGCAAGGTAGCAACACCAACAACACCAACAACAATAAGAAGCCAGGGCCTGAGGGGTCATTGTCTAGATGGACTAAATGAAGTTCCAAGCCTGTTGGGCTTGAAGAGTTCCTAGGGAACTAGAGAAGTTCTAAGGCTGTTGGCCTTGAAGAGTTCTTAGTGAACTGAAGTTCCAAGGCTGCTGGCCTTGAAGGAATCTTAGTGATTCAGGGTGCTCCCCTTCCTTAGTGGAAATCATGCTAGTTGAAAGTAGAAGAGTGGATTAGGAGCATGAGTCTTTAAATCACTTAAAATCCTTTGTGTCATTTACTTATTGTCATTTACTTTGTGTACTTAACTGCTATAACTGTTATTCATGTATTAACTGCTTACAACTTAACTAACTCTAAGAACAATGTATGTATGATTATGAATATATCAATGAAGGGGATCTTTTACTTATTCCGCTGCGCTTGAAAAGATTCTTACGTTTGTCATATGTTAAATCATTAGCAATACAAATAAATGAGAAAAGTATTTGACATTAAAATGATCTATTCAACCCCCCCTTCTAGATCTATTGCGTGCCTACTGGGCACTAACAATTAGTATCGGAGCAGGTTCTCATGCTATATTCAAAAGCTAATCGTTTTGAGTTTGATCCTAGGCACAAACATTATTCTAAACTTAGTTTAGTAGTAAGTCACTTGTAAATGCAGATGAGCTCACATGTTGAAAATATTGTGCACAAGTAAATGTGTACAAGCACCTGAAGCTGCTCAGATTGGTCCATGTTCTTAAATGTCATGACAACAAGACCAATTTGTTAGTTTCCGGAGGCACAATAGTTATCTAGAAAGGGGGGTTGAATAGATATTTAAATTCTTTTTGTTTTACTTTGTTAGTTTTGATAATGATTCAAATACAGCGAAATTAAGATTTGTTTGTTCTCCCTTTTAGATATAGTGAGTTAATGAGAGTGAGGCAGTTATAACAGTTATAGCAAGAATGTAAAAGACACAACAATTTTAAGTGGTTCAGAGCACTTAAAGCTCCTAGTCCACTCTTCTACTCCTCGAGTAAGAAATCTACTAAGGATATCTTTTACACTTTTTAAATCTCACAGATTCCTTCTATACCAGTAGTTTAGGCACTTCTTAGTTCACTTTTGAACTCTTCAAGTCCAGCAGACTTGGTTCTTCATAGTTCACTTAGAACTCTTCAAGTTCTTCTGACTTGGAACTTTTACTTCACTTGATTGGTAGTTGATGAGTTCTTGATTGGTGCTACTCAGTTGTCGTTAAGTACTTGTTCAAAAGAATTGAGTAGCTGAGCAAGCTTTCTCTTTTTCTCAGATTGTAGAGTTGAGCGTTGAGTGTGACAATCCCAAAATAGGTCCATTCCACCCAACCCATTCTGAGTCGCTAAATACATGGTACAGAAAACAACTACAACTTCATTATCACAATTCTCGTACAAAATACAACAACACATATGCTGTGAGTTTTGATATAAATATATACCAACTGTGATTCTCATCCCAACCTTGGATAGTACGTCACAATGGCACCTTACATAAAGGTATAGTCAAAAACTATTTTAGAAATTAGAATCTTTGGAAACTGCTCAAGAAAACCTTCGTACATGGGAGCCCATGCGTCTAGGCTATGATAGATATCATATGTCCACAGAATTATCCTTGGTTGACCCAATAGACCCCAAAGAAAAACAAGAAGATTACTTTCATATTCATTCCAATGGTGAGTCTTCTCTTAATATATCATTATCTCCACTACCTCTAATTGAGAATTATACTTCAAACAAACACCAAGATTATATAGGTAGTGCTCGTAAATATACTCAGCAAGTGGATGTGCACAACCGTGTCTTATGATAACACGAGGTTGTATGTCATTTGACATCTTATATGATAGTGACAAAACACCCTTCCAACGTTGGGTTCGCCTCACCCTATATGATTCACCAAATATAACTACTAAATGATGTATACAACACACTTTTCTATACTGGTTAGGGAGAACTCCACAGCTAGAGACCACCGTTCTATCCCTTGTTACCCCCGCTCGACCCAGCTACACTCTTATTACCTGAAAGGAATTATGAAGCAAAAGGGTTAGCACAACTAGCCCAGTAAAGAATATCATGACTAAAGATAATTAAATTATCAATAGACTTCATCAGTAATAAATCAGAGATTTAGAACATATGGTAGATGATAAAAATTTTCAACCATAGTTGCAGCGGAACGAGCAATCCATTAGAAGAGTCAAATAGACCATAAAATCTATTATCTTCTCCATGTTAAAAATTCATGAACAATGTTTTATCCTTGTAACATCAATTAACAGTTCTGGTCCACAATTATATAAATAACACATAATCATAATTGTGATTCTAAATTCCTCTTCGCATCTAGGACGAAGATTATTTTCATCACATGTCTTTACCTAAAACATCAAAGATCATGGTTATACCAAATCACAGTTCCTGTTCATAATCATACTAATAAATTCATCTTTGCACTACGGGCCAACGATATTCGTCAACAGTTCATCTTTGCACTACTAGCCAAAGATATTCAACAACAGATCATCTTTGCACTATAGGCCAAAGATATTCAATAACAGATCATCTTTGTACTACAGGTCAAAGATATTCATCAACAATTCATATTTGCACTACAGGCCAAATATATTAATATCTCAAAGAAATATATAATCATTTCAGAATTTATATAAACAATAATTATAACCATGTTGATCTTTTTACCTTTGCACTTAAGCTAAAGATATTAAATTATAAATTTACCGGTCATGATCATACCAGTCAACAACTCAACTTTGCACTACTGGCAAAAGGGAACCCATAGTCATGATCATACCAAAAATTTACCCATCTTTACACTCAAGTCAAAGAGAAATATCATCATTAGCGTTATAAAAATGTTATATATGATACTAAAATTAATATAATCAACATATAGATGTAATCTCAAGAGTAATATTCATAAATCAACTATAATTTGATCAGAAAAAGAAACTAATTTTGTCGTAAATAGTAACTCGTGAATAGTAACTCGTGAATAGTAATCCCGACATGAAAAAGGTAGAAATTTCATAATAAAATCTATACCAATATTTCGGTATAATGATATTGAAAGAATAACATTTCTTAAACTTATAAACAATTTATTTTAATTGTTTACACTTTACTAAATAATGCATTTAATCATCCTAAAATGTCAAACTCATAAAATTTCATCACCAATAACCAAAACCCTCATCAAAAATATGCATATACCTCATATAGAATTCTCAAGCCATAAAATCCTATTTTCCACTTTTCTTACTTCACATAACATATTTAATTCATTTACTCAAAACTAGTCCATTTTCATGAAAAATACCAAATTAGTCCCAAAAATATTTCTTTTCTGAGATTTAGCAGAACATAGTCCCATATTGAACATATATTTTTTTTCAGAATTTTTAAAATTCATTTACTATTTTTCATATGGCCAATACTGTCGAATATTTAGATATTTATCATAAATTGTACTTTTGCCCAAATATTTTGAAATTTACAGAGTATACTTCTATCATATACATGTACTCTCAATAAAAATTTCATCAATTTTGGAGTTAACCACAAGGAGTTATAAGGGTTTACTTTTAAAATAGTATTTTCCCATAAAATTCATAACTCTTAATCTATACATCCAAAAAGCGCCATTTTTGGACACAATTTAGAAAACTCATCAAATTATCATTTCAAAATTTTCCATAATTTTTGAAGGTTCAGAAAAATTACGAAACTGAAAAACATAATAACCCTTAAAATCCTTTACCTCAAAAGAGCAGTACTTCTGACTTGAATATCGGATATAACGCTGAACGAACTTGCGCCATATAGCAACACTCAAGATATCTAAATACTCACAAAAATATGATTGATAGTATAGAGAGAGAAAACTTATGTTTCTGATGTGATTTTTAATTCTAACTTAAGCGCCTATTTATAGGAAAATGCTAGAACGCCAAAGGAAACTAAATTAATAAATTAATATTATTTACTAATCTTCCTTCTACACCACCTTTGAATTCAGCCCACCACAATTGAAAGAACAATTCAGCACATGCATTCAATCACCAACCAAAAAGTGGGTCCCACCTATAATTTAATAAAAATCATTTTATTTTCTGAAACTTCAACAATTTCTGAACCAGTCATCTCTTAAAATTCATAACAAATCATACGTTCATTTTTAACGGTTCAAAATTTATGGACATATACACAACTTATATATGTATAACATATCCAAAAATTACAACGATCCAACGGTCGGATTAAAAATTATAACTCATGCAATATAACTCAAAAACATTGGTTTAATTTTTAATACCTCCATTCCGATAAAAATACTGATAAAACAACTCAGCATTAATTCCTTCATTTATAATCACAAAAATATATCCCTCATTTATAACCACAAAAAAAAAATTTCCTTAACATATAAATAAATAACTAATTATTCACAAATAATATTACAGAATCACAATTATGACAACCAGGCTGTTCCCAGGAAAGATGGGGCTTTCCAATAAGGATTTCTCCTTACTGGCGCGTAATTAGATGATCAAACCTCTCCTTAGACAGAACTTTCTAGACATTGCCAATAATGCTATGTAATAATATTATTTAAATAATATGAATTATTGATCTGATAATAGAAAATACTGTGCAACGACAATTATTGAAACAACAATAACATAAAATATCAACGTAGCAATTATTGAATCAATAAAATAAAATATTGAACAATAATTACTGTAACAATTATTGAGTAGTGCCTTCTTACGTAAGAATTAATAATTTTAAAAATACTGTGCAATACCGTGTGCTACTGTGCAATAACGCGTATTACTGTATTTTAACCACCGGGTATTCTAATAGTGTTAACGGTAACCATTATGTCGTTATTTATAAAAACTCAAATTTGTCGTTTTCTTCATCCGACGGTTATTCTGTTATGGGGCCCACAAATGACTGCGCCGTCGTACGAATATTCCCCGACAGCAAGAATATTCCACGACCAAACGAATATTCTCCGACAACAATGAGTATTTTATAACCACTTGCTTATTTTAAAAAATTTGCACATTTTACCCATAACCAAAGCATTATATCAAATTAACACCTTATTATTCACAATAATAAATAGAGGAAATTTGATTTTATTCATTAAAAAGTTGGGGTCTTACATTGAGTGTTCTTCAGTATTTTGTTCAATGCTTACTTGGTTGAATCATCTGCAGATGTTTTACATATATGTGATCCTTAAAATCTATCCGTTGAAGACATCCGTTGAAGCATTAAATGCATTTGACATTTCTGAACTTTGACGGAAACTGTTCTACACGTCTTCTGAATTGCATTCTATTCTACTGACACAGCAGACTGCTTTCTCACCTAACACCTGAAAAGGTGTTTTCCTCTGACCAATGGTACTTTCCTTAGCTTATTCAATACGTTTCTTTGTTGTATACTAAGGATATCTTTTATGCCATTGGGACTGGTGAGGACTTTAACGTTTATAACCCATTCTACATTTGTTAGGATTTTTCTTTAAACAAATGGGCAAGGCTCGATGCTTCTGACACAGGCAGATGATACTCTATGATTCTGATCATAGTGTCTTGCCACCTTTGTGCTTAATCCGATGCTAGCAAATGAGAACACTACGATTTCTCTTAAGGACTGGCACACTACGATTTTCATTTACTTATCTTGCAGACTCTACGTTTTTGAGAGCACACTACGATCTCTGAGTTGGCACGACAAATGTTGGGGCCACTCTACGATTTATGGAGATGCCTTTAAAGGAAGACACACTACAATCCTCGAAGCACTACGATTCTACCTTGGCTTTTTGCAATCTCTTGATCAGCTCGATAGACTACAATTTTGTTGAAGCCTATCTATTACATCTCAAGATATAGATCAACCTAACATCTTTAATCTCTTTATCTATACATTCATTTATAGAATGATAAACATTAAAAACTTAGATCAACCTTACAAATTTGATCTATCACTAAGTCCTTGTACAAATATTCCTTGAAGGACTTTACATATAATCATGAGCATTTACTTTCAACATCAAATCAAAATATGCACTCTCCCAACAATCTCCCCCTATTTGATGTTGACATAACCAAGGAGATTTGTTGTCATGATTATTAATTTCTAGATGTAATTGCTGGAAAGTAAATATGACTTAATATTTCAGTGAGTAGCTGAAATTTCTTGAGAATAAGCATGAATTTATTGATGTTTGAAGATAGATATTACATTTAAGTTCAGTTACATCAATAAGAATTAAATTTCAACTTATCTCTATTTCTTCGGCCTTTTGCCTCGTGGAGGATTGGCATACTCCTTAACTCTTCTTTTCCTGCTTGCTTCGTTTCTTCTGGCTAGATCTTCCAGCTCGCTTTGACTTAGTCTTGGATTATGATCATGCCTATTCATGAATGCAGGATCTCCAATTGGCATTCTTAGGCCTGTAGTGGTCACTTCTTGTGAGCTGGGAGACGGCCCTTGACTCCTTAGTGGTTGGGCCATGATAATTTGTTGCTAATCAGATCGTGGAGTCTGATGACCAGATTGTTGAGTCTGGTGGTGAGACTGCCTTGGAGGAGGGCTCCTTGATGATTGAGCTATGAATGTGCCTCTTCCTCTACCCTTACCCTTTTCTCCTTTTCCTTTATTCTCCCCCTTTATGTCAGCATCAAGGGTTCGAATATCTTCTGAGAGGCGAGTCATGCCTTGGACAAGCTCGTTGAGCTGACTTTGGGATTGAGCAATGTCTTCTCGATTTTCTTTGATTAGAGCGTCATATCGAGCTTCCCTTCGTTGAAGGATGTCCAGGACATTGTCAGTCTGCTTCCCTTGGCTCATGAAAAATCCTTGGAATTATTTCACTGTAGTTTGTAGATTCGTGATGCTTTCCATCATAAGTTTGTTCTGGGATTCCTGAGTCGTCTGCAAGAGAAGAACATCATCCTTGTGTCTCTTAGCAGCTTGAAAGTGGATCTGATCCCGATCATGTATGCTCTTAAGCATCTCTTTTATAATCTCCCTAAGCTTCTTTGTGAGCTCAGAGCTTAGGGTGCTTGGGAGAGCATTAGCAACATTGATCATTTTAGTCAGTCTCATGTGAACGAGTTCAGAGTGAGCTTCAAGACTGTCGTCTATGTCCTTGGTCACTTTCTTGGATGCTTCTGACAACTCAGTTTTGGTGGGCAGATCTGAAATGAGTTCAATGAGTTGCGGGCTGTTTGGAGGAGGAGGGACTCTTATGTATTAATCTTGCAAGGTGTAGAGAGCAAGATCAAGGTTGAAATATTCATTTGAAGATAAGGAGGGAATATTTGATGGAGGGGCTTGTGTTTGGGCTTCTTGATTAGGTGGCTCTACGATTTGAGCGTGTGACTCTACGATTGGGCTCGAGTCAGTAATCGTAGAGATGAGAGGAGATGGGACCAAAATAAAGTTTGGCATATTTGGTTCATCAATTACAAAATGTTGGGATTCTGCAATTAGAAATTGATTTAGTGGATTGAGGATCACTTCCAACTAGCTTGGGAATTCATAGAATTGGCTGAAAAATGATGGTGGATAGTGATTAACCCTGAAAGAGATTGGGATAGATAGCACCTCATGACCATTCTTTGATGAAGAGTCATTTGTGATCATCTTTCTGGCTAAGTTGAGGATGCCTGGAAATCCATGAGCTAGTACTGAGATTGCTAGATATGCCTTGAAGCTCCAGAACATGTGATCCCAGGAGTTGAGAATTTGAGCTCTATGAAAGGGCATCATGGGTAGATAGGAGAACAACTGGTTGTAGTTAGCTCTCCTATACCCATCACAGCCCACAGCTATAATCTCGACCTTATCATCATCATCATCTTCTTCTTCTTCTTTGTCTTCTTTTGAGGATTCCACTACATCAATGATCTCCTTTTGACTTTCTTTCTCTGGTGCTCTCTCATCCTCCTTAGGTGCAGCTGTTGGTCAGAAAACCGATCACTAAACAGGCGCAAGTATACGCGGTCTAACAAGTAATACAGTGATAAGGAGAGTGTCGTACCCACGAGGAACTATGACTAATATTTACCAAGTATCGACTTTGAATCGCTAAAGTCTTATTCGAACAGCACTAAATGGAAGGGTGATTGATATAATTATACTACTTAACAAAGCATGTAAATGGATAACGAATGGAAATCTAAGGAATTACAAGCTAAGGTCACAACTTTACCCCCACATAGGCATTCTGTCGAACACCTGGCGTGTTATGCTTCATCAAACTAGCTACCCTTTCTCTCTTTGGTCTTAATGGTCACGACAATTTGTCGACCGAGAACGCACATGTGCTAATGCACCTCTGTCGAGGTATGCACAAACATATCCTCTCCAGATCCACCCTAAAGGGAATAGAACAGAAAAAACGTCCAACTAGATGCAATTCTACATATGTCTATGCGAATCAATCATAACAAGGATTTAAGCATAAGTTCTCTATTAGGTCGCACGTGGCACACAGAGATATGTCTATTCTACGCGCAACTTATGCAGTCGAAACCCACAATTACATGCTAATATATTTAGGTGTAAATCTACAATTCTTTTGTCGATATCATACATATTACCAAAAATCATCAATAATATCTTAGCAAGAATCATAAAGCACAAATATATTAAACCAAATCATATGGTGCCAACCAAAGAGATAAAGACAGTCAATTCAAATAACAAAGGGATCCATTATAACCTTAGAGCCAATATTTAGTCCATAGTCAATAAACCAAATATAAGTAGCAAATAAGACAACATTAATAGAATACAAAGTTAGAGAGGATAAATGGATAGAAGAAACTCTGTCAAAGCCTCTTCAATCTCCACGCAATTCGCGCCTTTCAAGCTTTCCAATCCGTGACGCTCGTTGCTCTTGTACTCCAAAGAAAGCCAAACTTCTCCCTAATCTACCTAATCTATATTTACAGACATCAACTAACGGAAAGAAAGAGAAATTATAAAGAAAAGAAAAATTAAAAGCTAAGCTAATCTATGGGAAAATATGATATATGATCCCTCCTCTCCTTTTTCTTTTGATGCAGGCGGCTGCTCCTCGCTTATATATGCGTCTGCTCCCTTTGCTAGGTCAAACACAAGCCCTCTTTTCCTGGACACGAAGCTCGCGCTGCGGCGCGAGCAAAAGCTCTCTGGATGGCGCTGCGGCGCCACATTAGTATGAAAGACACGGAGCTCATGCTGCAGTGCAAGTTAAAGAAGGGTCAGTGGTGCTGGGGCGCGGTCATTGGCGCTGGGGCACCGGATTTGGCGCTGGGGGGCGAGTCTGGTGCCGGCTTTGGCGCTGGGGCGCCACACGTAGCTCAAGCGAGGTGCCAAAAGTAAGTAGCTTTGCCTAGCATTGGCGCTGGGGCGTGAGCTGGGGCGCGAGCTGGGGCGCCGGATGTGGCGCTGGGGCGCGAGCTGGGGCGTCGGATGTAGCACTGGGGCGCGACTTCCAAGATTAACACTGGCGCTGCGGCGCTAGTACAGGAAAAATGGCTAATATGCCCTGTAAGCTGGAAAACAACTCTGCATTGCATCAATTAAGCATAATAACACTACAATCATATAAAACTATATGAAATCTACGAGAACATGCAACTATTTAAGTCATAAAATATCCGATTCGCGGGTATAAATCCCGCTCATCAAATACCCCCAAACTTAAGTCTTTGCTTGTCCTCGAGCAAAGTAACTAACACAACACTAATAATAAAACATACCCGAAAGAAAACAAAAATAGTATAGTAGCATCATGGCTTCAAAGCTTGATTATATCCACTCCCAAAGAATAGAGCAAACACAGATATGAGTAAGAGTTCATTCAATTTCAAGCATAAGACTGTATTCGATCCATACTATGTGTGTGTGTGGAGACCAACCGTCCTACTACTCATGGCTCAAATAAGTTCGCACAGTCGATTGCTAATACTAATATGCATCCTCCGCAACTTAAGCATTCCGCAAGCATTAAGAATAAGACGCAAATGCAGGAAAAGTTCAAAAGAAACTAGCATGACAAAAGTAAAATCAGACTTGGACAGTACTTAATTACCTTAGGCTATTCAGAACTACTGTGAATGAGCTTTTGATCAGTAACTCCCAAGCCAGACGACTTTTGAGCAGTTATAACAGTTATAGCAGTTATAGCAAGAATGTAAAAGACACAGCAATTTTAAGTGGTTTAGAGCACTTAAAGCTCCTAGTCCACTCTTCTCCTCCTCGAGTATGAAATCCACTAAGGATATCTTTTACACTTTCTGAATCTTACTGATTCCTTCTAGACCAGCAGTCTAGGCACTTCTTAGTTCACTTTTGAACTCTTCAAGTCCAGTAGACTTGGTTCTTCACATTTCACTTAGAACTCTTCAAGTCCTTCTGACTTGGAACTCTTACTTCACTTGATTGGTAGTTGATGGGTTCTTGATTGGTGCTACTCAGTTGCCGTTAAGCACTTGTTCGAAAGAACTGAGTAGATGAGCAAGCTTTCTCTTTTTCTCAGATTGTAGAGTTGCGCGTTGAGTGTTCTTCAGTGTTTTGTTCAATGCTTGCTTGGTTGAATCATCTGCAGATGTTTTACATATATGTGATCCTTGAAATCTATCTGTTGAAGACATCCGTTGAAGCATTAAATGTATTTGACATTTCTGAACTTTGATGGAGACTTTTCTACACATCTTATGAATTGCATTCTAGCCCACTGACACAACAGACTGCTTTCTCACCTAACACCTGAAAAGGTGTTTTCCTCTGACCAATGCTACTTTCCTTAGCTTCTTCAATAAGTTTCTTTGTTGTATACTAAAGATATCTTTTATGCCATTGGGACTGGTGAGGACTTCAACGTTTATAACCCATTCCACATTTATTGGGATTTTTTTTAAACAAATGGGCAAGGCTCGATGCTTCTGACACGGGCAGATGATACTCTACGATTCTGATCGTGGTGTCTTGCCACCTTTGTGCTTGATTCGATGCTAGCAAATGAGAACACTACGATTTCTCTTAAGGACTGGCACACTATGATCTTCACTTGCTTATCTTGCAGACTCTACGTTTCTGAGAGCACACTACGATCTCTGAGTTGGCTCGACAAACGTTGGGACCACACTACGATTTCTGGAGAGGCCTTTCAAGGCAGACACATGATAAGTAGGTTTTATACCTACTTATCTGGTATCTGTTACTTAAATTAGTTGCTTAATCTCATATTTCTTAGTTACTTTTCATGCATTTTGTGTTCATTTTGTAGATTATATGCTTGGGAGCTGAAATCACAAAGAATTGGTATGAAATCGCAAAGAAAAGCAATCCGGACATCGTTTGGACTTTAATTTTCATTTCATGTTCTTGGTTTGGAACTTGGATCAAATTGTAGAGCTTCTTCTTAGCTTTCCGAAACATCTTGAATCATTCCAATCGGAGTCCGGATGCAAGAGTTAAGACATTTGTACAACCGGACGTTAAACGTCACTGTTTTGGGTGGTCATTTGCATAGCAGTCACTTAGAGGCCAATTTTGACCTTTATCTGTTCGTTATTTCTAAAATCTTAAAGAATGAAAGTTGTATATCTCGTCGATATCTTCGATTTGATAGGTGGCAGGCCCCGTAACTCCTCCCAGATCAAACGTTATGGCTATTTTTACAAAGGATGTTAGAGTAGAAACAAGACCCCCGCCGGGGCGGGTTTTTCTTTCACAAGACCCCCGCCGGGGCGGGGGTACCAGCTGGAAAACAGTACCCTAGCCCGATGGGGCGGGACCTTTACAAGTATAAACCCCCGCGGGGCAGGGGTACGCACAAAAAGACGTTTTTTGGCCAAATTTGAGTCCAAGAAGGATTGTTTCGATCCGATTGACTCAAGGACTTCCAAGAGGACTAAAAGACATATGAAGAGGCTTATAAATATAGGAGAATCACAAGTATTAGAGGGAGATTAGAGACTAGAGAGAGGATTCCATTAGATTAGATTAGAGTAAATTAGATCAAAATCATAGTTCTAATGAATTTTGGAGAATGAAGCAACTTGGAGACCATTGAAGATTCAAAGTAGGAGCAAGGAGGGAGCTTCAAATCTACAGAAAATAGATTCTATCTTCTTATCTTCATCTATCTTTATCATTTAATGATTATTCAATTATGGATTCTTAGTTTTAATTCAGTAATCATGAACTAATTCTTTGTTTGAGATTACAGTGGATCTTATTGTGTAGTTTATTTTAATATGCTTCGCTATTAATTATTATGTTCTATTGTGAGGATTATCTATTGTGATTTGGACTTAATTATTTAATTGATTGGCCATCAATTACCATGTTAATCTATATGAACTCAAGAGATGAAGTATTGATTTAGATCTTATCATGATAGCATGTGTTCAGAATTTTGTTAGTAGCTTAAACTTGATGAGTGTTAAGGTAGAGATATGCTTGACACCGCATGTAATCGGATAGAGAACTTATTCTTCAACCTTCTTCAATTGTAATTCACATAGAGATATAGTGGGTTAGTTGATTAAGGTGTTTAACAGATTTCTATCTTAATTGTGGATTGACGTTAATATGGGTATTATGCATCGAGAGGTGGTTTTATTTGCTTTAGTGTTCTTGATTAACAATTTAGGATAGAGAATAATTGATGAGAAGTGTGTTAACTTAAATGAAGCAATAAGTAAAGTTGTGATCTTAAATCTCTGTTATCTTAATTTAACTAGTGGAATTTAAGAGTAGTTTAATTTATATAATTTGAAATTCACTCGTTTAAATAAGATTGAGTTGGTTACGGGTTAGTACTTGGTGATTTTTGTTAAATAATTCTCTGTGGGAACGATACTCAACTTATCACTTTATTACTTGTTGACCACTTATACTTGCGTGTTGTGCGTAATTAGATTCTGCCCAATAAAGTTTTGGCGTCGTTGCTGGGGAATTAATTTAATACTTATTTTCCAATATTAGCTTCAATCAAATTAGTCTTAATTTAAACATTTTTTTCCTTTTTATTTAATTCTCTTTCTATTTTTCTTTCCTTTCAGGTACCATGACGGAATTTAATTATCAATGGCCGTATACGAGAATGACTCAGTCAAGGGGATCGGGGATTGATGGTCTCAATGCATTTTCTGCAATATCAGCGCAACTTGAGAGACTTTCGAGGAGGTTGAACGTTGTTGCAGCCCAACGTAATCGAAGGATAGCAGTTAATTGCAATTATTGTGTTGGTAATCATCCGAGTCATCAGTGCATCGTTAGTTTTGGGTCGGGACAACACGGTGGTGAATACCTCAACGATTATACACATGCTAATTATCATAAAGTTTGGGGGTATCACCCGAATTCGTCATGGAGCTACAATTATGAAGACCAATACTACGCTCCAAATCCATCATACACACCGGAATTTTCATGTCCACCTTCATTGCCACAAGAAGAAAAGCCAAATCTGATGGATGTAATATTGAAGGGCATAGCAGACCAAGAGGAGAGGATGATGAGTCAAGAAATATCGAGCTACAATTTTCAGAACCAGATGAGACAACTCATCACTACTTCCACACATGGTCCGCAATACATGGATTCCAAAACTGAGACAAATAATTCAAGGTTGGAGGAATTTTGATCCAAGTTCGTAGCATCAAATGAGGAGAGGATGATTAATCAAGAGCAGTCAATTCAGAATCAAGAGATATCAATTCAAAATCTGCAGAACCAGATGGATAAAATGCTCAAAGCCTTGAATAACTGTCCTCAAAACAATTGGTGTTATGACGAGGATTCCGAGATTGATGAAGTGCCCGAGCCAAATCTACAACTGGATGAGACACGAGATGTTGAAAAAGAGGAGACAAGTGGGGATAATGAAAATAAGGTCGGTGAAGAACTAACTATGAGTACCAACGAGGATGAGTCGATTTTATTAGTACCTCAAGTTCCTTCTCCGCCAAAGATCAAGGGTCCAGTAAAATTTGCAAAACCGTGACCGCTTGGTAGTCATGTCGTCGACAAAGCTCTTTATGACATGAGAGCTAGTATAAATGTAAAGCCATGGTGGGATGAGGAGGAGAAGATAGAAGAAGAACCCATTATTCTTACAAAGCCTCAAAGCCCCAATCGAATAATAGGCTCAACGGAAGGAAAAGCACCTAGTTATTCAACACTCTCAAGTGGGCACTAGTTATCTTAATTTAACTAGTAGAATTTAAGAGTAGTTTAATTTATATAATTTGAAATTCATTCGTTTAAATAAGATTGAGTTGGTTACGGGTTAGTACTTGGTGATTTTTGTTAAATAATTCTCTGTGGGAACGATACTCAACTTATCACTTTATTACTTGTTGACCACGTATACTTGCGTGTTGTGCGTAATTAGATTCTACCCAACAACACACTACGATCCTCGAAGCTTTACGATTCTGCCTTGGCTTTCTGCAATCTCTTGATCAGCTCGATAGACTACGATTTTGTTGAAGCCTATCTATTACATCTCAAGATATAGATCAACCTAACATCTTTGATCTCTTCATCTATACATTCATTTACAGAATGATAAACATTAAAAGCTTAGATCAACCTAACAAATTTGATCTATCACTAAGTCCTTATACAAATATTCCTTGAAGAACTTTACATATAATCATGAGCATTTACTTTCAACATCAAATCAAAATATGCACTCTCCCAATACAATCCTTGTTCACAGTCAATCTTGCAGTCTGAAGACCAGGCGAGGAAGCTCAAGAGACATCAACAGCAAAGAGTCAAACATCCACCAGCCTGAAAGATGAAAAGGTCATACATGCTAAGAAGTGCTTATCCAGAGAAGAAAGAAGAACATCTCAAATGTGTATTTGGCCAACCAGCAGCTGGATGTGAACCTTATGGACTCAAGGATGTCAAAGAACTAAAGATGCCAAGATTCTCTTAGCTTACATCTTCAAGACCATGACTGATTGATTGAAGGACAACTGGAGCAACAAGCTATCAAGAGCAAATGAAAAACTATGCACATCAATTCCTAACCTCAGTATATCTAAGTCAAATGACTGTTAAGAAACTTACAGTAGAAAGGAATGGTTCCTCACTAATATAAATGTGTACATCATGTTGCATCACCTTATGCACTATAACAGTATTCTATTAAGAGACCATACTCTACCTAAAAAAAGGAAGAGAGAAAGTACACTGAGGATGGAAACTTAAATGCTTACAAACTTTCTCTCCATCCAAGTTTTAGGTTGAAGATAACACCTTGAAAGAAATCTGAAATAGGTCAAAAGCACATCAAGGTTCAATTAATTCTAAGTGGAGAAATCTTTGCTGATGGGTTAGTATGTATGTACAAACCCGTGTTCTATATTTTTGGTAACATATAGAGTATGATCAGTTCTACAAGAGTATCTTGAAGATTTGTAGAAACTGATCACCTCCATGAATCAACAAGATACAAATAAGTGTTAGAGTTGATTCTTACTCTGTGAACATAACCAAGTAAATGATAAAACCATCAAAGAAAAAGAGTGTCTTGTTAAAATGGTTAATCTTATACACACTCATCATCATGCATATTAAAATGTAATATCTAAATTGGATACATGCATGAATATGATTGTTGGTGATCAATATGATGATAATTCAAATATATGAGGAATAGGGATTTTGAAGGCTAACCAGGCAGGACCCATTTAACCATGGGTACCAAAAATAGAAATTTACCTAACCTGCAGGTACCTGGTCTATCTGACCACACTAAGGAATGCTGAAGTAGAAGACTTCAGTCAAGAGGATTCAACTAGCAGAAGGCTTAAGACATTTCAGAAATGTTTCTGACAAAATCCTTATTTGTCAAAGCCTGTCCTTGAAGACTTACTAAGCTAACATGAATAAAGCTCACATGGTTGCTAATCTCCATATGGAATAGACCATTCACCCTAAGATAAAAAGGGTCATATATGCTCTATCATCCAAAGCATATCAGCTAAGAAGAAAACTCAAGGAACTCATCATAGAAGCACTTCGCAAGCACAAACTGACAAGGAAGACTACGTTTGTGGTACTATCAAATGATCATAGAGTGAGCAGTCCTGAAGATATCCATTTCTATAATGCAAGAAGATTTAATTGATAATGATGACTTTAGTCAGAAAGAGATATGCAAGGCTTCTTTCTTATACACATGAAGAAGAAGAACTCACACCTCTCTGAGAAGACAGTATCAACCATGGGGGAGCAATGAGCTGTTAAGGAACAACAGAACTGAAAGTATCAGAAATACACAATGAAGCAATATACCAGTTACAAAGTCCCAAAACTTTTGTGGCTGACGAACCAAATGAAGATCCATAGTCAGTAGGAACGTCTCAAAACGTACTACTGATAACCTTGTCAGCCACCTAACTCAAAATCATGAAGCGCCTATAATCAAACACATGATCGTAGTATAAGAGCAGGAGGACACCACGATTACCGTCAATGCAAATGTCTAGAGTTGGTTGATGAACTCCCCAGTAAAAAAGGTCAAATGAGATATCAGTGCTAACCACTTCTAAAATTTTTCATCTGGAAAGTGCCTCAGGGACAAACCTGACCCTTAGTTCACTCTTAGAGGTTGGTCCTTCCTGAGCTACCTTAACCCAGAAGGATTGCTTAGTCAAATTCATCTCAAGGACCAGGTCAGACAACGATCGTAGAGTAGATTCTTAAGTAAACTCGACGATTATAGAGTAGGCTCGACGATCGCAGTCTTCCTAGAAGATATACTAGCTCATAGGAAGCTCAGAAGAACTAGATGTGACACCCCCAAATCCGGGTTACCTGACCCCCGAGTTTGGTGTTCACGGTCCACAATGTAATACAATTTAACTACCCATTCATATATAAATAGGATTACATAAGTCATTAACATAAGTTGTTAATACATAAGTCCTAGGTCCACTAACCTTAACATTACAGAAATATCCCTTTAGATATACAAAAAGGGTTTACAATACAATACAACATAATAATATTGTTCATCGTAATTAATTTACAACTATGCCTTTTTCCTTATTCTTCTTAGCAGCACCTTCTGCAACTTCGTCCCTAGCTGAAAAGTTTTATTTATAGCAAGGGCGAGCAACAAGTTTGCCCCGCAAGTTAAGACATACAATAAAGATATAGAAATCAATATCAATTGTTCTAACATTCTCCGCAACAATAATCGGATAATGAAATAGTGTAACGCTTTCAAGGTTTTCTACGATATTCAATGAATAATCAAGAATTAATTCCAACAACAATAATTCTACGAATATAATTAGCTAAGACATTTCTCAATATAATTTGACAATAAACAGAAATTATCTGTACTGTCAATATTAGTTTCTGCAGATATAAATATCCAACAACAATAATTCTACGAATATATATTTTTCGAATCAGTAATTCAATTTGAATTTTAATCATGCATTAACTACGAATAATCAACAATAAATTCCCTGGACATGGTATAATTATCAATAAATAACCATTAACATAATTGAATGAATATAACTCAAGGTTGAGTTAGGAAACTTGCCTTTCGCGTTGATTACAGCTACACAATATAATTAACTGCATTCGTAAGACCTATAATCAACAATGTCGGTCTCACAATTAGCATAATCATTTATAACACGTAACACTGTATTCTACAGTCAAACTTCTCCTAGGCACATTACCACATAGCCACATTAATATTTATAACCTATATAAACACTTATCCAGTCTAACTATTTCGGTCTGATTAGACCTCAGTCCATTCTCGGTGTTCTGGTTACCCTATCCGACAATTAACACATTGATTGTCAATTAAACTTGGTCTCTAAGCTTCAATATTATTTTAGATAAGTCAAATATCGTTTATAATATTTTCCGGAAGCTTTTAATAATTTATAAACAATTATTATAATTTATAATAATTTTTTAAACACTTAAATCATTTTTAAATGATTTAATTATCAAATAATCTTATCATTATTAATATTTTATAATATAAAAATATTAATAACATACTTGTCAAAATATTAAAGTTATTATTAATAACTTAAAATATTTTTAAATCATCAATATTCTACTTAAATGATTTTTAAAGTAATTAAAATCATTTTTAAATCATCACCATTAATATTTAAATATTAATGTAATTATTATCCAAATATTGAAAGTCATTAATTATAACTTAAAATATTTTTAAAACATTTTTCTCATTTTTAAATGATTTTTAAATCAATAAAATCATTTTTAATTCATTTATTTAATCTCATAATTAAATAAATTTAATATCATTAATATTAATTTATTAATGAGAATTCTCCAAAAATATTGAAAATTATATTTTGTAATTTAAAATATTTTCTAACACTTTATTCTTATTTAAAATAATTTTTCATAATATTAAATCATTTTTGTCAAATTTAGTTAATGCACTAATTAAATAAATTAAATATTTTTAATATTTAAATAATTATAAATATTAAAGAAAAATATTCCAATTAGTCAAAAATTATTTTTCATAATTTAAAATAATTTTTAAAACCATTTTTGGTAATTTTTAGAATTTATTTCTATTTTTAAATAATTTTCGGAATATTCAGAAAATAAAAATTAAATAAACCGTCGCTAATAGCCTATAGCGACACTTAGCGTCGCTGTTGGTGTTCTTTAGCTTAAGAACACTGACAGCCGACAGTGCTAGGGTCAACATTTGACCACCCTTAATTCTCTGTGTAAATCATTTCTGGGCTTGTTTGTGCATGGAACGTGTAGCTGGATTGCAAGACTACAACAACCAACCACCAACTAGGCCATAACACAACACAACATGACGATCTGGACAATCAAACATGCTGTCAGACGTCACCTGGGTTTTCCAGAAACCCAGGCAGTTCGAGTGGCTTCCTTGGAGCCAAATTTGCTAATCGTTCTAGTCATGATTCTTGTAATCTAATTGTTTTAGGTTGTAGTACTTATGTCAAGGAACAACACCAAAGCAACAAATCGGTCCAACAACAAACAAATCACAAGTTATCAAGCAGTCAAAGTATGTCAGAAAATTCGTTCATCAAGTTTCTGGAAATTCCTAGAAATACAAACTCATGCGAGTGGCCTACTTTGACCACTTGTCACGATTTATCTGTTGATTGTTTAAGCGTTCTAAAGACCCAGATCTATAGTATATTATACAGGCAACACATTTATTACAACAACAACATCAAACACGAACTGTACTGACAGATCAAGGAGCTTAAATATCTTATCAGACTCGGTTTTCAAATTTCAGGGTTACCCAGATTTCAGTTGGTCAACGTCGGTCAATGATGTTTGACCGATCATAACTCACGATCTATACATCTGATGGTTGTAATAACACTTGCAGAATAAAGACAACATAGCAGGCTACCAATACATAACATAAAACATGAAAAATCAAAAACATACACGGATCTGTGGCTCCTGACATTTGCTTGTCAGACCACAAATCGTGTTCTTGACAGTTTTTGAAAAACACCAAATTAAGGCACTTTGATGCTATGAATATATATTTGATCATCATAGATCAACATAAAACATCCATTAGCAAGATTCTAAACACAAAAACACAAAAAATTTCTTAGCATACAAGATCAAATGTCAAATTAGGGTTATACCTTTTCTTGACTAATTTTAGATCTTGGCTCTCCAATCTGTTATTGGTTGATCTATGGACTGATATTGTGACTGGTTCACATATAATTTTTGTGGGTTTAGGAGAGAGAGTTGATGAGAGCATGGAGCAAAATGGTTAGCTTTTTTTATTTTCTCTCTCTTTAATTCTATATATATTGCTTATATTGTTGCTAGGCTGAGATTTTCGACTAATTTGGCTGATATGTTGTGTCACCAAGTCAACATAGTTGTTCAACAACTAAAGGGGCTAGCATTTTTGCAAGTTACCATTTAAAGAATATAAAAAGGGCATTTTGGTCATTTACAAAATAATTTTAAGGGCAATCTTGTCCAATGCACAAACCTTTAGGGTTTAAGGTTTGGGTTAGGGTTTAAGGTTTGGACCCTTTAGGGTTTAGGGTTTAAACCTTTTAGGTTTACAATTTAATTTACAAAATTTTCGAATTTCGGTTTTCAAAATAGAAAATTAACATTCCAAAATTATAATTAGGATTCAATAATTATATTAATATTTTCCTAATCATAAAATTCAATCTTGCTAATTGGGATTAATATTCCTAATTAAAATTGCTCAATTTAGCAATTAGAGTCAAAATGATCATTAGGGTTTATAACCCACGAATTAGACTTTTAATTAGAAAAATTAAAATTTCTAAAATATAATTAGGGTTTGTAAAATAGAAATTAACATAACAAAAATATAATTAGGGTTTTCTAATTATATTTAACTTTAATACACACATTAGGCTTGCCAATTAGGATTAAGGTTTCCTAATTTAGGGCTTAGGATTCCCGAATTTAAAATTAGGGGTTCTCGACTTTCGATTAGGGTTTCTAACTGTACGTTAGGGTTTCTAATCCTGAGATTAGGGTTTCTAATCTCTTATTAGGGTTTATAATTTTAAACCTTATCCGATCAGTCATTGATCAAAAATTCTATACAATACAAACACGTACTCATTAATATAATTATTTTAATTATATTTTCTATCGAATCCTTTTCAAGAAATTAGGGTTAGGGTTTCTAAAGCTGTTAAGCACAACTCTACTCTAATTTTATTAGTCAATACACAAATTGACCTTCTCGATACACATATCACCGATACTTGTCACATAAATGATAATTAATATTAATATTAATAAAAAAAATTATTCGCAAAATTTTTTATTATTCGAAATCTCGGGTTATCACACTAGACAAATGCCCAACCATTCAGATCATGAGGAGATAAGTTCGAATACCGATTGGAAAGATGTCCTGCAGACTCACCTCAGAAGTTGAGTGCCCAAACCTTCATAAAGTACATCAGTAGTTAAGATATGCAGTTTCAAGATGAGGATTAGTGTCAAACCATCCACTACAGCATCTCTCAGAAGAAGATCGTTGAGTCGATAAAGAAAATCATAGAGTCCATAGCTACCTCACCAAGCTACTCTACATACTGAAAAGGTCAACGGTTAATCCACAGTTAGAAGGAAGTGTTATAAAGACAAATTCAAATCTCAAAACAGTTACCAAAAGCTATTAAACCTTTCTCCCTTTCTTTTTCAAACCCTAGAACCCTTTTCAAAGCCTAAATCCATCAAACCTCTAGATTCGCCCAAATCGCATTCAACTATCTCTCATAAGAAGACTGAAATCAAATACCCATATATTTCGAACCCTTATAATGGAAGAATGGCGAGTTATAACCATAATCCAACTTGGCTTCAAGAAGTTCGAAAGATCATAAAAGAAGTTCAAGGACTACTTGAGCTCGTAAGGAAAGCTGGGTTTTTTGAGTGCTTGGAGGCCGACACTCCAGTCTATACAAAGCTAGTGAAGTAGTTCTACTCCAATGCATCAATAGATTCTGGGCTTCTGTCCATGAAGGTCAAAGGAGCAAGTTTGAAGATAAAGGCATCAGACAACAATCAATGTCTAGGGTTTCCCAACCAAGGTCTTATAAGCCTCGACGAAGTTGACATTGAAGAAGGTAAGAGGTTAATACGTTACAAGAGGAACGTAAATCTGAAGGATATGAAGAAGAAAGAGTTTCCTGAAGAATTTGAATTTCTGGCAGAGATTACAGGAAAATGTATCTTGTGCAAAGACAGCGCACATGATACAGTCAATGATCTGCAATTGAGAGTCATGACTATAATCGTCATGAAGCAACAAATGAACTTCGGAGCCCTTGTAATTGATTGGTTGACCAAATGGGTGGAGAAGGCTGAGATCAAGAAATCTATAGATAAACCCCTTACAAAGGTTTTTTCATGGAAGACTGTTGAGTATTGTGCTGAAGAAGAAACTGGGAAGCAAGATAAAGAATGATGAGGGAGAACCAATGAACGTTCATAAAGTGATGTCCCCACAGCTGTTTATAAACTGGAAGAAAAATCCCAAGAAAAACAAGAAGCTGATAACTACTGGGAGCAGCAGCAAGGTCTCGGCAAAGAAGAGAAAGGCTCGAGAGGTGGAAAGCAAGCCATCCCATTCTGATGACTCTATATCAGTGGAAGCCACACCAGCAAAGAAAAGGTCTAAGAGTATAAAGAATACAGAGGCTCCACCAAGCAGTCTCTCCACTGACAAGAAGAGAAATGGAGCAGGAGAGGAACGAGCATCAACTGTAAAAACCCCAAAGAGAAGAAGGAGTAACAGATTATTCCAAGAGCCATCCAGAAAGAAAACAAAGGAGATAAAGAAATCTGCCTCAGTTCTGCAAGAAAGTCTTACTTTAAAGGAGGAGAATGTAGAGTCTGAAGAAGAGAAGGGAACTGAAAGTCATAAGATTGAACTCTCGAAGAACAAATCCAGCAATGAAGGTGAAGCTGGATCCATGAAAGAAATTGCAAACTCTGATGATGATGAAGAATATGCAAGCCCTATGGCTAACTCTCAGAGCATCCACTCTGATGATGTTGCAAGTTGACACAATTGCATCTCCTATTGCAAATGCTCCAACAAGCTCATGTAATGATGTTTAGTCCAAAGAAGGAGGACATGCCCCTAGTGTTGCTGAACATCAAGGAAACTTCTCTGGTGATTCAGAGGCTTTAGATTCTGAAGAAGAAGAAAAGTCTGACTGTCCTATAGTTGAACCCCCAAGAAGAAGAAAGAGCAACAGACTGCTTGCTAAATCTGTCTCAAAGAAGTAAGGTGAACACTCTACTACAATCATTGAAGTGAGTGATGATGAATCTGATGAAAGAAGTCAGCATGATTCAAGCTCAGAAGGTGAAGAAATGGGGAAAGATTCTAGTTCTACAAATAAGAAATCAGAGGAAAATCTATAAAGGGCTAACTCCAGTTCAGAATAGAGAGAAGGTGGAAGAGACTCCAGTTCTGCAGAAGAAGAACCAGAAGATTTTCACATTCCCCACCTTGTTCATCACAAGAGAAGAATTGTAGTGGAAGTTGATGAAGAACCATTGGATGTGCTTCCCAGCAGATGGATTAACCATGGAAATGAAAGGCTAAATGTGGTAATGATGACCTCAGAAAACTTGCTCAACAATCATAGAGCTGTGAAGCTGGACACTTCAACTGTGTTTTATGAGCCTGAAGCTAAAAATCATGCAATAAGATGGTTTTACTCTCATATGCCATGGGTAAAGGCATCCCTCACCAATGACAACAGCTATCTCACATGGGTCTTTTCTCACCTTCCCAACGTAGAGCTGGTGGCACAGAACTTCCCACGAGTAAAGAAGTTTGCAACTCAAATGATAAAGAACCAGTCTCACTACAAAGTCTACCGACATGCTGACAACCACTACATTTCCTATGATAGCAGAGTGGGTTCTGATGGTAGAAGAATCATGGCCAACCATATAATCGTAGAGTTCTTTCACTCTACCAGTGATGATGATCTAGTCCAGAATGAGAAGCCTCCCTCAGCCCAAGCACAGTTGTCTGATATTCCTTCATTCTCCACCAATGATTGGCACTCAACGATTTATCAGATTCTCACTGCTTTCAAAAATTTATTCAAGAATGGAAATCGTGGATCCCAGTCTAGTGCTCAGCAAAAGCCTATCCAACCACATTACCAAACTCCTATGGAGCAGGACTTATTGAATAATTCTGATGAGCTAGTTGAGAAGATATCTCTCATCACTGAAGAGTCAAAGATGTTGACAGAAGCAGATCAAGACAGACTTCAAGCCACTATGTCTGATATATCTCTCAAAATCAAAGAGAGAGATCAAATCTATTTGAAGGCTATAAATGATCAGAAGGCAGAAGCTCTATAAGCACAGAAGGCAAATGAATAGCAAATCCTATCCCTCTCTGACAAGATTGCCAATCTAAATCAGTCTCTCTCCCTACAACTTGAGCTGAGCCAACAAGAACTCAAGACTAAGGTCGGTAACTCATCTTAGCTCATGGAGCAACTTATGTCAAACATGGAGCAGCTTTCACAAGTGATTAATGACAAAAAGGGGGAGAAAAGAGGCATAGAAAGAGGCATTCAAGGAAGAGCAAGGAGAGAAGAAGAAAAAAAACAAGAAGGCCAAGAGAAAGGCAAAGAAGAAGACAGCAGTTGCAGAAGCAGAATCATCATCTGAGGGGGAGCCAGAGGATGATGATCCTATGAATAGAGAGTTTGAGGGGGAGCCAAATAAAGAAGAAGATCATGAGTCTGAGGGGGAGCAGAGAAAAGAAATGAAGTCACCATCCCAGGGGGAGCAGGAGCAAAAAGACTAAGCAGATAAGCGGCTAATCAACAGACATCCTGGAAACATATAAGGAGCCAAAAAGGTACATCTTTAACTAGTTAGGTATGTTCTGAATCCAGGATGTAAAGTGTCATAGGTTATGTAATTCTATATTATTATCAATGAAATTTATGATTATCTATTTTAGGAATACAACTGCTCACTGTATATAAGATTCATTCATCTCATGCATATGCACTAATTGTTTTTATCATAATCAAATAGGGGGGATTGTCAGGAATAAGCATGTGAATGATATTCCTATTTATATATGATTTGATTATGATATATATGAATGAATATTCAAGTATGCTTGCATCAAAAAAAGCTGTAAAGTCCTTTGATAGATAATAGGAAAATATGTACAAGGACTTAGAATGAATTGATCAAATGTGTTAGGTTGATCCTACATAAGCAAAACAACTTTGTAAAGTCCTTAAAAAGAAATGGTGTACAAGGACTATAAATATAGAAAGATCAAGCTTGTAAGGTTGATCTTATAATGTAATAGATAGGCATGTTTGATCGTTGAGCACTACACCAGAAATCGTAGTCTGCTAGGAGAGTCAAGAAAAACTCGAGAGCTATCAAGGCAGAATCGCAGTCTGCAAGATAGTAGATCTCGGAGTTCGTAAACTACCAGGAGAGACGAGGAAGGATTGTAGTGTGTCGAGTAAAACTTCCTCGTAGTTGTAGTCTGCTGAGGAAGTCATGTTCAGAATCGTAGAGACAGCCTATCTACGAGCCGACCGAGCATCTGCCGAAGCCAAGTCAAGAATCGTAGACTACACTCTGAGTCGTAGAGTCTACTGATCATATCAGAGGCAGAGATCGTAGTCGAGCAAGATCAGATGAAGACAACAATCATAAAGAAAGAAATCGTAGAATGTCAAGATCTGATCTCGGAGTCGTAGTGTCTGCACAACCCAAGCTAAATCGTAAAGTGCAGAACTAAGGCTTCAACAGATGTGCTCACAACGCCAAGGCAGAATCGTAGAGCAAACACGATTCTCAACAAATGAGCACTCCCAGAATATCCAAAGTATGAAGCCCCTGCTCTAAGCTGCAAAGTTACATCCAACTTGAAGGAAACCAGAGAGCACTCAACAAATGGCATGCAAGCTAACAGAAGATCTAAGCACCAACCCAATTAGCATACAGATTGAGTTGTGAAGCCATTCAAGTTGAAGTCTTCCATAAGTTGATCAGAAGAAGACTTCAATCAAAGTAACTGACAAAGGAAAGTCAGCTAGTGCAATTGTTGTCAAGAAAACAGTAGACAACGATCTTGGAAGCAACCAATATCGTTGTGTTTGCCAAACAAAGAAGGAACTGATGGAGTGTACACAAAGATATTGGTCAGCCTATGAAGAACAAGGCTAAAGTGATTAAGTATTTGGTCAGTCCATTGATGATAAGTGAACGTGAGATCACAAGAAGAAAGCGAGTTGGGCATGCCACAAATCTAAAGTGTCTTGCTATTCAGAAGGGGCCAGAATAAGGAGTCAAGCCATCAGTATCTGATAGCAGTTGAGGCAAACAGAAGTGTTAAAGCACTGCACAAATGAAGGAAGAAATGTTCTACATTGAAGATTCAATGAACACTCTTCAGGATCATAATGTTGTCTCAATCAGTCAATGAGCAACATTCAACATAACACACTACGATCATGTCCAAGAACATATGCATCAGAATCGTAGAGTTCAGTCATCTGAAGATTGAAGCATTGGCAACGGTTCAATCTGAAGACTGATATTTGAACATTGCTAGTTGAGAGCATCGATACAAAAGGATAATCTCTGATGTTCTAATCGAGAAGTCAGAAAGAAGAAAGAAATAAGACTACCTACCTGACATGGAAAGGTGACAACTCTAAGGCGGTAGGTAAGGTAGTAGAATGTTGTATCAGTAAAGTCATAAAGGAGCTGTCACGTCACATCAAGCAGTCTACACCAAATAACTCGAGATCTGCAAAGCAATTCAAATAGGTTTCAACGGTTATATCCCAACGGAAAGATTGGGAAGGAGTACATATCAGCCAGAGCTTCAAAGATCAAAAGCTGCTGAAGTTGATGGAGTTGAAGGATCGTTGAGTTGTTGGAATGCTATATTGTTGACTCTACGAGTTCCACCAGAACTGAACAGAACAAGTCTCAGTGGCAGTGAGACTACGAAGGTGGAAGTGAAGCAGATTTGAAGAAGGACTTGGAAAGACTAAAGCTTCACTCAACACGGATGAGGATGCCATTGAAGATGGCAGCAAAGCTGAGAGCCGAGAAGGCCGAAAAGATAGCATTCAGAAAAGTGGCAGAGCATAAAGAAGATCCAGAGAGCCACTCTATGAATCACCATGAACCTAAAGCTGAATCAGAACAAGAGCAGAACCATGTCTGCCAACCAGTCAAGGAGGATTTAGGGAATGCTAAGTGCCAGACGAAGTCTACCAAAAGCTCAAACACTTAGCAGACCCAAATGGTGATGGTGCACAGTTGACAAAAGATGAAGATGAGCAGACCAGAATGAAGATCAGCTGCACCAAAGAAGAAGTAGTCCAGACTCAAAGCAGAATGCCAAGAGGACTACGCCAAGCTGCTAAGTACATAAGATGTTCAAGCTTAAAGACATCTTAGCAGCAAGGCACCACCAACAACAACACCAACAACAACAAGAAGCCAAGGCCTAAGGGGTCCTTGTCCAGAGGGACTAAATAAAGTTTCAAGCCTGTTAGGCTTGAAGAGTTCCTAGGGAACTAGAGAAGTTCCTAGGCTGCTGGCCTTAAAGAGTTCTTAGTGAACTGAAGTTCCAAGGCTACTGGTCTTGAAGGAATCTTAGTGATTCAGGGCAACAAAATCTTGCTAGTTGAAAGCAGAAGAGTGGATTAGGTGCTTGAGTCTCTGAACCACTTAAAATTCCTTGTGTCATTTACTTACTGCCATTTACTTTGTGTACTTAACTGCTATAACTGTTATGCATGTATTAACTGCTTACAACTTAACTAACTCTAAGAACAATATATGTATGATTATGAATATATCAATGAAGGGGATCTTTTACTTATTCTGTTGTGCTTAAAAAGATTCTTACGTTTGTCATATGTTAAATCATTAGCAATACAAATAAACGAGAAAAGTATTTGAAATTAAAAGGATCTATTCAACCCCCTCCCCCCTTCTAGATCTATTGCGTGCCTACTGGAAACTAACAGTTTGCAACTTGCATATGTGCTAGATTATAAGCTAATCCTAAGGAATCACATTTAACTGCTGTAAAGAGAATTTTCAGGTATTTCAAAGGCACACCTCACTTGGGACTTTGGTATCCCAAGGAGTCCTCTTTTAAACTGACAGAATATACAGATGTTGATTTTACAGGCTGCAAGATCAGTAGAAAAAGTACCAGTGGCAGTTGTCAGTTACTAGGAAATAGATTTGTATCCTGGTTTAGCAAAAAACAAAACTCAGTATCTACCACAACAGTAGAAGCTGAATACATTGCAGCTGTTGTGCTCAAATCTTATGGATGAAAAATCAGCTAGCAGACTATGGGTTTGATTTCAAATCTATACATGTTTATTGTGATAACACAAGTGCCATAGCAATAACACATAATCCTATCATGCATTCTAGGACTAATAATATAGAAATAAGATATCATTTTATTAGGGATCATGTCCAAAATGGAACTATATCTTTACAATACATCCCTACTGAAAATTAACTTGTTGATGTCTTTACAAAACCTTTAGATGAATCTAGATTTAATAAATTGATAAGTGAATTAGGTATGCTAAATCTATAACCATAAACTCTATGCTCTAGTTTGTGCTAACCATGCAGTAGAGATGACTAAAGAGGAACCACGATCGTAGAGCAGTCTTAACGTGACAAGAAGCATCCTATGATGATATCATTCCTATCCAATCCAAGCAACCCTTATGATAAGCGCCTCAGGGAAAAACCTTACCCTTAGTTCAGTCTGAGAGGTTGGTCCTTCCTGAGCTACCTTAACCTAGAAGGAATGCTAAGTCAGAACTCATCACAAGGACCAGGACATACAATGATCATAGAGTATAATCAGCAGTGAACTCAACAATCGTATAGCAGCCTCGACGATCGTAGTCTTCCCAAAAGAATGCACTAGCTCAGGGGGAGCTAAGGGCAGATCAGTATTTTCCATATTATTTAAAATCGCGGAGTCCGACAGAACTCGACACGTGCCCCACTATGCAGATCGTGTGGAGGGAAGTTATAAATACAGTTTGAAAATGCTTTCTGAAAATTCACCTCAGAATTTCAAAAGCTCATTCCTGTCTCTCTCTCTCTCTATCAATGGAAACCCTAGCTTTCAGAACAATTGTAACGCCCCCAAAATAGATCCAATCCAACCAACCTATTTTGAGTCGTCAAAAATATGGTACAGAAAATAACTACAACTTTATTACTACAACTGTCGTGTAAAATACAACAACACATATGTTGTGAGTTTTGATACAAATATATACCAACTGTGTCTCATGTCCCAACCTTGGATAGTACGTCACAATGGCACCTTACATAAAGGTACAGTTAATAACTATTTTAGAAATTAAAATATTTGGGAAGTGCTTAAGGAAACCTTCGTACATGGGAGGCCATGCGTCTAGGTTGTGATAGATATCATATACCCACAGAACTATCTTTGGTTGACCCAATAAATCCCAAAGAAAAATGAGAAGATTATTATCATATTCTTTCCAATGGTGAGTCTTCTCTTGACATATCATTATCTCCACCGTCTCTAATTGAGAATTACACTTGAACCAAACTCCAAGATCATATAGGTAGTGCTTGTAGATATACTCAGCAAGTGGATGTGCACAACCATGTCTTATGATAACACGAGGTTGTATGTCATTAGACATTTTGTATGAACGTTGGGTTCGCCTCACCCTAATTGATTCACCAAATATAACTACTAAATGATGTATAGAATACAACACACTTTTTTATACTGTTTAAGGAGAACCTCCACAGCTAGAGACTACCGTTCTATTCTCCTGTTACCCCTGCTCGACCCAGCTACACTCTTATTACCTGAAAGGAATTGTGAAGTAAAAGGGTGAGCACAACTAGCTCAGTAAAGAATATCATAACTAAAGATAATTAAATTATCAATAGCCTTCGTCAGAAATAAATCAGAGATTTAGAACATATAGTAGATGATAAAAAAATTTAACCATAGTTGCAGCGGAATGAGCAATCCATTAGAAGAGTCAAATAGATCATAATGTCTATTATCTTCTTTATGTTAAAAGTCCACCAACAATGTTTTATCCCTGTAACATCAATCGACAGTTCCTGTCCACAACCATATGAATAACTCATAATCATATTTGTGGTTCCAAATTCCTTTTCTCATCCAGAACGAAGATAATTTTTATCATATGTCTTTACTTGAAACATCAAAGAACATGGTTATACCAAATCACAGTTCCTGTTCATAATCATACCAATAAATTCATCTTGGCACTACAACCAAAGATATTCATTAACCGTTTATCTTTGCATTACTGGCCAAAGATATTCAATAACAGACCATCTTTGCACTACATGCCAAAGATATTCAACAACAGATCATCTTTGTACTACGGGCCAAAGATATTCAATAACTGGTCATCTTTGCACTACGGGCCAAAGATATTTATATCTCAAAGAAACACATAATCATTTCAGAATTTATATAAACAATAATTATAACCATGTTGATCAATTCACCTTTGCACTTAAGCTGAAAATATTCAATTATAAATTTAATGGTCATGATCATACCAGTCAACGATTCAACTTTGCATTACTGGCCAAAGAGAACCCATAGTCACGATCATACCAATAATCTACCCATCTTTATACTCAAGTTAAATAGAAATTTCATCACCAGGATTATAAAAATGTTATATATGATAATAAAAATAATATGATCAAAACATAGATTTAATTTCAAGAGTAAGATTCATAAATCAACGATAATTTGGTCAGTAAAAGAAACCAATTTTATCGTAAATAGTACCCGTGAATAGTAACTCATGAATAGTAACTCGTGAATAGTAACCCCGACATGAAAAAGGTATAAATTTCACAATAAAATTTATACCAAAATTTCGGTATAATGATATTAAAAGAAAAACATTTCTTAAACTTATAAATAATTTATTTTAATTGTTTACACTTTATTAAAATAATGTATTTAATCATCATAAAATGCCAAACTAATAAGATTTCATCACCAATAACCAAAACCCTCATAAAAAATCTGCATATACCACATATATGATTCTCAAGCCATAAAATCATATTTTTCAATTTTCTTCCCTCACATGACATGTTTAGTTCATTTATTCATAACTAGTCTATTTTCATGAAAAATACCAAATCAGTTCCAACAATATTTCTTTTCTGGAATTTAGCAGAATATAGTCCCATATTGAACATACATTTTTTTCAAAATTTTTAAAATTCATTTACTATTTTTCATATGGCCAAAACCACCGAAAATTTAGACATTTATCATAAATTGTCCTTTTATCCAAAAATTTCAAAATTCATAGAGTACACTGATATTATTTAAATGTACTCCCAATAAAAATTTTATCAATTTTAGAGTTAACCACAATGAGTTATAAGTTGTTACTTTTAAAATAGTCTTTTTTCATAAAATTCATAACTCTTAATCTATATATCCAAAAATCACCATTTTTGGACACAATCAATAAAACTCATCAAAATATCATTTCTAATTTTTTTAGAATTTTCTGAAGGTCAGAAAAATTACGAACTGAAAAACATAACAACCCTTAAAATTCCTTACTATCCCTTACCTCAAAAGAGCAGTACTGGAATGTCGGATATAACGCTGAATGAACTTGCACCGTATAGCAAAACTCAAGATATCTAAATACTCACAAGAATATGATCAATAATATAGAGAGAGAAAGATAGAGAAAACTTTAGTTTCTGGTGTGATTTTTAATTCTAATCTAAGCACCCTATTTATAGGAAAATGCTTAGAACAACAAAGCAGAAAATTTAATAAAATATTAATATATATTTTATAAATTCCTTCGCACACCTAAGTCATCTGATTTCAGCCATTAACATGTGCAAATGGTGCCCACAAAATGTAAAAAATGTTTTTCTTAATATAATTATTTAAAACTTCTAAAAATCAATTATTGTAGAACTTCGGAACTTCAATAATTCATAATAAATAGCCCTTTTATCAGAAAAATTCAAACCACACATATTTTTCATAGGAAATTTCATTATCTACAACTTTGTAGAAGAAATGTTTTCCAAATTCCAAACAAAAATTGACCAAAATCCATAAACGGGCGATTTTACAAGCTATAATCAAATTTCAGTCAAGAAATGGGGTCCACCGACACACAAAATATGTGTTAATCATTTAATGTAACAAAAATACTATTTCTCCTCATATACTCATATATCCCACATTCATTGTAAAAATATCACCATTATTATATTATTAAAATATAATAATATATTTAAATGAATTATTTTATCAAAAAAAAATATTAATTTTCATCAATTGTTACATTAAAAAAAAATTTCATCTATATCCACATAAAATTAATATTTTTCTCATCACGTAAATCAATAATTAATAATTCACAAATAATATTACAGAATCACAATACTGACAACTAGGCAGTTCCCAGGAAAGAGGGGGCTTTCTAATAAGAATTTCTCCTTACTAGCGCCCAATTAGGTGACCAAACATCTCCTTAGACAGAACTTTCTAGACATTACCAATAATGTTATCTAATAATATTATTCAGATAATATTAATTATTGCTCCGATAATGGAAAATACTGTGTAGTGACAATTATTGAAACAACAATAATATAAATATTAACGCAACAATTATTGAATCAATAAAATAAAATACTGAACAGTAATTATTTTAACAATTATTGAGTAGTGCCTTCTTACGTAAGAATCAATAATTGGTGCAATACCGTGTGCTACTGTGCGACAACGCGTATTACTGTGTTTTAACCACCGTGTATTCCAACAGTGTTAACGGTAACAACTACGCCGTTATTTATAAAAACTCATACTTGTCATTTTTTTTCATCCAAAAATTTTCCGTTAGGGGGCCCACAAAAGGCTGCACCGTCGTACGAATATTCCCCGACAGGAAGAATATTCCACGACCAAACGAATATTTCCCGACAATAATGAGTATTTTATAACCACTTGCTTATTTGAAATATTTATATATATCACCCTTTAGTTTAAACTTTTATCAATTTAACTATTTACTAAATAGAAAAATTGAATACTTTTATTTCATAAAATTCGGGGTCTTACAATCACCCCTCCTTATGAAATTTCGTCCTCGAAATTTACATACCTGGTATTTCAAAGAGTAGTTGAGAATACCTTGCTTCCATTTCAGATTCTATCTTTCTTGTCATTATGATTTCTCCATTGCTCATCCCCTGTATTTCAGATATCATTCTAGAATACAGCTTCAAAAAAAAGGTTAATTTAACAAATTAACATATAACATAATATCCTGATATTATGACTGACCAACAAATAAGCTTAGGTAGGACACACTAGCGAAGAATTTACTCGTCTCTCCCCTTCTAGTATTATTCCCCGATCTTCGTTAGAGACCATATCCCTAAGCTCTGATACCAACTGTAACGCCCCCAAAATAGGTCCAATCCAACCAACCTATTTTGAGTCGTCAAAAACATGGTACAGAAAACAACTACACATTATTACTACAACTGTCGTGCAAAATACAACAACACATATGTTGTGAGTTTTGATACAAATATATATCAACTGTGTCTCATGTCCCAACCTTGGATAGTACGTCACAATGGCACCTTACATAAAGGTACAGTTAATATCTGTTTTAGAAATTAAAATCTTTGGGAAGTGCTCAAGAAAAACCTTCGTACATGGGATGCCATGTGTGACAACCCGGAGAATCCGGATTATCTAGAAGTTAAGTTTAAAGAATTAGTTATTAATAAAATGAATTTTTATTAATACTATTCCGTGCTATGTGTTTATTAATCGTTCTATAACCTAGGATGATTATAAGTCGGGAGTATTATGGCTACGAGCTAGATTGAACGAGTAAGAATTTTCAAGACGAAAATAAAAAAATTTCGGGAACAAAATATTTTTCGGGGAAAAAGACGAAATAGGCACTATTCATCAGTTTCTGCTCGGAGATTTATTTTAAAATTCCGAGAAGTTATAGATTACGTTTAATTCTGAGACGTGATGGAATATTCAATAATATTTCAGTTATGGTAAAAACAAAGTTTTCGCCTCCGGACTCAAAACCTAAGGGTTTAGAAAAGTGAGTTCTGAGAATTTTATGATCACGTATAATGATTAGGGTTATTATGCGTAAGAAATACGGGTATGATACAAGTTATTATACGAGTATAGTATGAAGAATAGTACGACGTATAATACGAATATCGTACGAATGATATACGAAGAGATTACGAGAATACAAGAATACGAGAATGGAATGCGTAGAATACGATGAGTCTTAATGGACTTTGAGTTCATGGACTTTGTAGAATCCAATTGGACTTGGATTATGTCAAGCCCAATAATTTGTGAAATCAAGCCCAAGTTAAGCCCAATAAGAATTAGGGTTAAGGCCCAAACCAAGAAGATAAACCGCGGATCGAACCGATGGGTAAACGGATGGATAAAAACCATTGGGACAACCCATGGGATGACCCATGGGCATGTGGGCCGGCCACTTGGCCACCAAGTAAGGGTGGTGACCAAGTAAACTTGGTGGCTAAGGGATGGAGGAGGTGTGAATAGTAAGGAGGTTAGGAGGGGAAATGAGTAAATTGCCCTAGCCTTGAAAATCTATAAATAGAAAGCTAAACTTTCATTTTCTAGGATTTTGAAAATCCTAGAACTTGAGAGAGAGAGAGAGAGAGAGAGAGAGAGAGAGAGAGCTCGGTTGGGAGAGGAAGAGATTGAGCATGAATGCTCGGATCAAAAGTGATCGAGAAATAGAAAAGCTCGCAAATCGTCGGCTTTGTCTAACGGAAGAGGATTAAAGAAGAACGGTAATCTGAACCCTAGTTCTTCTAATTTTCTTTAAGTTTTTATGTTTAAAAACATAACTTAATGAACATAAGAAGTAGATGAAGTTAAGAATGATTTCATATGGTTGAAATCATGAGAAAATAAGAAATAAGAAATAAGAAATAAGAAATTTAGTTTATAAATTTCTTAAGGAAGTATAAGATTCGTAAGGATTTTGAGCGATCCGAATGAATTTTATAAATGAATAGGTTAAATAAGTAAGGAATGATGTTCTATAACATCAAATTCCAAGAAAAAGTAGAATCGTAATCCAAAATATCGATTAAAATGAAGAACGAACGAAGAACACGCGAAGAACACGAAGAATGTTGTTGATGGACAAATTTAAAACCATCGTAATGTAATTGTTGTTGATGAACAAGTTTAAAACCATCGCGTATATGTTAGTTTCTTATTTGCTTGGTTAGGAACGGTAGAAATGTTCATGAAGAACGGATTAAAACGGAGCTATAACGAAGTTATGGCAAAATTTTCGTAAAAGGCGAACGAGAATTAAAAAGTTAGCAAATGAACCTGAACGTGTATGGTTTCATAAGAATGTAAGAGAATATATAAAACGTGAGTCGTGGACTTAAGAACGAATGAATTCTGAGTTCGGATGACCGAATTACGGACGAACGAACGAAGAACGTTAAAAACGTTAAAATGAACGAAGAGTGAAGATTAAGCCAATTGAATGGCATGTTAACGAATTCAGAATGAATTTCTGTCGGTGGGTAATCGAAGTACGTAAGATAAGGAAGGGAATGACTTTGGAACGACTTCATTCTGAGTTATAACGAAGAAGTTATGAGATCGGAAAGTAAGCGTCTCAAAATGAAGCTAACACTTTGAAAAAAATTTCGGGAAGAAGGACTTGGCGCCGCAGCGCCAGTCATGCCTAGAGAGGTGGCGCCGCAGCGCGACCTCGGCCATAAACTTCTGGAGAGTGGCGCCGCAGCGCGAGAGATAACAAAAGACTTGGCACCGTAGCGCCAGGATGAGAAGAGAGGAGAGAGAAGTAGGTCGCGCTGCAGCGCGAGAGGAAAGAAAGGGCACGGCGCCGCAGCGCCAGTGCATAGCAATGCCCAGAAATGAGATTTTTAGTTCTCAATTTATCGGGGGATGTGCAAGAAAGAAGTATGAACATATAGTTCACGTAATGTAACACTTAATCAAGTGTCTTAAACCTTTAATAAAGGTTGAACGAAAAGACTAAACGAGATTAAAAGAATAATAATGCAAACGCGGGTTTGGGAACTGATATCGGGGGACCGTAGTCGTAATGAATGAACGTGAAGGATTGCTATGATTGTGATTCCTTAGACGTTGAGTGACGAAGGTAATGAATAATATTCCGATGTTATGACATGGCATTGTAAGATGAACGTAAAGCGTATAGACGCTGTGAACGCAACGTTGTTGCGAAGAACGATCGGTCTTAGCATACAACGAACAGTATGGCTTTGACATTAAGAAAGAATAATGAACATGGGGTTCATGGGATGGATAATAATTGAAAGAGATTAAAACCTTGAATAAAGGTTGAATGAGAGATTAAGAGACGAGCAACATGAACGTTGAATACGTAAACGATCTTCGTAAATCGTATTCGCGTTTGACGAATGTTCTAAGTATACCCTAGTTGTATGACTTAGACGTTGATGAAATTAGTAAGTAAGATACGAATGGTATCAAGAAAGCCGTAATTTAGTGAAGAATGTTGATTAACCGTGAATGGTGAAGAAACTGAGTTGAAGACAATAACGTATAACGTTAAGAAGCTGAGTTAATAAGTTTAACTTGGACAAACGTTCCGAGTTGAAGGAACCTGACGTCGTAAGGTATGAATAAGTTCATATAAAATATTTAACGCTATGACCTCGTAGTATTAACATTGAAGGATCGTTCCAAGTATACAAATGACTGTATGACTTAGACGATAAAGAATGAATCCTGAGGTTTGGCATTTAGTTGCCAGGAAGCCATAAGAATTAAGAAGTTGATTTAACGAACATTATAGTTTAATGGTTCGTATAAGTTAAGAGAAGTTAGGTTGTAGTACAATCGTAACCTTTGATGGTTGACATATGGGATCTGGGCTAAATAATTCCTTCAGAGAGCGAAGGTATATACGAAACTGGCAACCGATCTAACTCACTGTGATGGCAGTGTAGATGAGACGGGAACTTGTTTGTTGGTTGTTTGTGGGAAACCACTCAGAGTACCATATGGACTACTAGCAGAGAAGCGATGTGTACTGATTCCTAAGAGAAGTATAAGAAGAAGATAAGAATGTAAATCATCAAAGATGATAAATGTATGAATAAGACATCTCAGTATGTCATGAAACCGTAAACCGGTAATGAAAGTTAGTCGCGTAAGCTTAAATTACAAGAACGCGAACCTTAAGAAGTAAAGTTAAGTAAACCAATTCGTAAGTCAAGTATATGACTAATTGGTTTACGTGTTATTTTTTTATGTGTTACATAGGAATAGGAATGAGCAGTTCAGCGTAAGCTGTAGCTGTGCGTAAGGCAAGTTTCCTAACTTCATTCATATTTTAAATGAATGCTAGTTTCTTAAACTTCTCAGATGTTGAACTTGAGAAGTTCTGTCTATGTGCGAATGTGCGATATTTGTACAAGGTGGTAGAATGTATGAGGCCTTGTGCCACAATGTGAGCACTTCGGTGTTTCTATGAAATGAACTGTTTTGTGATCGAACTGTTCAATACAAGCATGCTCGGTTTATTCATGGACCATTATTATTAAGTCTGTGCTGATGATTCTACCCAGATAGAATGTGTATGAAAAAAAGTAGAAGAATGAAAGTATTTCAAAGTGAAAGTGCATATGGTTTTAAGATGATAAGAATCGAGACTATTCCTATTATTCAAGTTGCTTCATAACCTTTGTTCGGTTATTGAAGTTCTAAAGAAATATTTGAATTCTGAACTTGTTTGTTCAAACTGTGATGACTTGCTGGGCAATTGAATGCTCACACTTACTTTAAATAAAAAATATTTTCAGCGAACGATGTTAGAAAGAACTTAAGGATCCCGTAAAGATCAAGCTAAGCGGTATCTAGACGAAGTGCCATTCAGTATGTGAATGTGTGTGAAGATCAAGTAAAGACTTGTAATGTAGAAAGATGAATTAAACTATAGACTAGTTTAATGAACTGTATGTATCCTTGGTGGCGGATAAAAGTCACTCTTGTAAGATGAAAGGAATAATATAATTATCATTATTTGTAATGAGAAAGGTTATAAGGTTTCGAGAACCTGAGAATTGAGAATGTATATTGTTATATTTCAGTATATAATGATGTACGTTGGATGAATGATGTACTCGTGACGTACGGAATTCGGGTGTGAAGATAGACCGGATTTTGGGTCGTTACAGGTTGGTATCAGAGCTGATAGGTTATAAACCTTAGGTATGAGTACCTAAGACTATAATCGTAAAGCGAAAGATAAGAAGATCACCACGTGATCATAGTAAATTGTAGTAACAGATGAGCTGTTAAATGATGAATGATTTATAGCTAATGCTATAAATGAATCGTACTACGAATTAGTATGGGAAGAAGAACTCAGATTGAGTTGTAAAGGATAGTATACGAATTAAAAAAAAATTTGTATTAAGTAAAGAAAAGGTAGAAGTTGTAAAATTTTAATTGAGGACTCATGTGATGGCTGAGTTGTATGAACCTTTGTTATGGGCAGAGGTTTATGCTTTGGTGTACCAATTGCTCAGTTTATTACAACGATAATCATTGGAATTGGTCGCGCTATTAAGATGTATATGACGAGAAGGTGAATCTTTTCTCATGTATATACTTGATAGGTAGAGAAGGTTAAGGTAGGTGCGAGTTCTTAAACTCGTACTTATGGTAAGTTCGTGACTCATAATTATATGGTATATTTTCGAACGTCTCAGCAAATGGACGTGTTACACCCCCAAATCCGGGTTACCTCCCGAGTTTGGTGTTCACGAACCACAATATAATACCATTTAACTACCCATTCATATATAAATAGGATTACATAAGTCATTAACATAAGTTGTTAATACATAAGTCCCAGGTCCACTAACCTTAACATTATAGAAATACCCCTTTAGATATACAAAAAGGGTTTACAATACAATACAATATAATAATATTGTTCATCATAATTAATTTATAACTATGCCTTTTCCCTTGTTCTTCTTAGCAGCACCTTCTATAACTTTGTCCCTAGCTGAAAAGTTTTATTTATAGCAAGGGTGAGCAACAAGTTTGCCCCGCAAGTTAAGACATACAATAAAGATATAGAAATCAATATCAATTGTTCTAACATTCTCCGCAACAATAATCGGATAATGAAAGAGTGCAACGCTTTCAAGGTTTTCTACGATATTCAATGAATAATCAAGAATTAATTCTACGCAATTAAAAAGTGGAATGTTTTCCAGATTTATGCTGAGCGATCACACTAGATCTAGAACTTATTTTTCTCGGGTATCTATCAAAGATTTACTTTGATACATACGCAGGAGTATCAGATAACCATAAAGATTAAATCATACCCCTCTGCAAGTACTTAGAGTCGGCCAACTCCTTGTACCCTATATTATGCATAATACTTAACAACGCGCAATGGTCGAATATACGACCTAAAATATTTCCTTTATATAAAAGGTTGTTCTTCTCAGTCTCAGAATCAAGATTTTGATTTAACAACGAAATACTATGATTTCAAATTCTATCTACTTATCGATCTAGCCGAAATAATTGGCATCGATCTATCAATAACAATTGATTTCTCTTCTCGTATTTATCAAGTTCTAACAAATGTTCGTCTAGCCAGAATAATTAGCTAAGACATTTCTCAATATAATTTAACAATAAACAGGAATTATCTGTACTGTCAATATTAGTTTCTGCAGATATAAATATCCAACAACAGTAATTCTACGAATATATACTTTCCGAATCAGTAATTTAATTTGACTTTTAATCATGCATTAACTGCGAATAATCAACAATAAATTTCCTGGACATGGTATAATTATCAATAATTAATCATTAACATAATTGAATGAATATAACTCAAAGTTGAGTTAGGAAACTTGCCTTTCGCGTTGATTACAGCTACACAATATAATTAACTGCGTTCGTAAGACCTATAATCAATAATGTCGGCCTCACAATTAGCATAATCATTTATAACACGTAATACTGTATTCTACAGTCAAACTTCTACTAGGCACATTATCACATAGCCACATTAGTGTTTATAACCTATATAAACACTTATCCAGTCTAACTATTTTGGTCTGGTTAGACCTCGGTCCATTCTCGGTGTTCTGGTCACCCTATCCGACAATTAACACATTGGTTGTCAATTAAACTTGGTCTCTAAGCTTCAATATTATTTTAGATAAGTCAAATATCATTTATAATATTTTCCGGAAGCTTTTAATAATTTATAAACAATTATTATAATTTATAATAATTTTTCAAACACTTAAATCATTTTTAAATGATTTAATTATCCAATAATCTTATCATTATTAATATTTAATAATATAAAAGTATTAATAACATACTTGTCAAAATATTAAAGTTATTGATAATAACTTAAAATATTTTTAAATCATCAATATTCTACTTAAATGATTTTTAAAGTAATTAAAATTATTTTTAAATCATCAACATTAATATTTAAATATTAATGAAATTATTATTCAAATATTAAAAATCATTAATTATAACTTAAAATATTTTTAAAATATTTTTCTCACTTTTAAATGATTTTTAAATCAATAAAATCATTTTTAATTCATTTATTTAATATTATAATTAAATAAATTTAATATCATTAATATTAATTTATTAATGAGAATTCTCCAAAAATATTGAAAATTATATTTTATAATTTAAAATATTTTCTAACACTTTATTCTTATTTAAAATAATTTTTCATAATATTAAATCATTTTTCTCTAATTTATTTAATACACTAATTAAATAAATTAAATAAATTAAATATTTTTAATATTTAAATAATTATAAATATTAAAGAAAAATATTCCAATTGGTCAAAAATTATTTTTCATAATTTAAAATAATTTTTAAAACCATTTTTGGTAATTTTTAGAATTTATTTCTATTTTTAAATAATTTTTGAAATATTTAGAAAATAAAAATTAAATAAACCGTCGCCAATAGCCTATAGCGACACTTAGCGTCGCTGTTGGTGTTCTTGAGCTCAAGAACACTGACATCCGGCAATGCTAGGGTCAACATTTGACCACCCTTAATTCTCTATGTAAATCATTTCTGGGCTTGTTTGTGCATGGATCGTGTAGCTGGATTGTAAGACTACAACAACCAACCATCAACTAGGCCATAACACAACACAACATGACGATCTTGACAATCAAACATGCTGTCAGACGTCACCTGGGTTTTCTAGAAACCCAGGCAGTTCGAGTGGCTTCCTTGGAGCCAAATTTGCTAATCGTTCTAGTCATGATTCTTGTAATCTAATTGTTTTAGGTTGTAGTACTTATGTCAAGGAACAACACCAAAGCAACAAATCGGTCCAACAACAAACAAATCACAAGTTATCAAGCGGTCAAAGTATGTCAGAAAATTCGTTCATCAAGTTTCTGGAAATTCCCAGAAATACAAACTCAGTGCGAGTGGCCTACTTTGACCACTTGTCACGATTTATTTGTTGATTGTTTAAGCGTTCTAAAGACCCAGATCTATAGTATATTATACAGGCTGCAAATTTATTACAACAACAACATCAAACGTGAACTGTACTGACAGATTAAGGAGCTTAAATATCTTGTCAGACTCGGTTTTCAAATTTCTGGGTTACCCAGATTTCAGTTGGTCAACGTCGGTCAATGATGTTTGACCGATCATAACTCACGATCTATACATCTGATGGTTGTAATACCACTTGCAGAATAAAGACAACATAGAAGGCTACCAATACAAAACATAAAACATGAAAAATCAAAAACATACACGGATCTGTGGCTCCTGACATTTGCTTTTCAGACCACAAATCGTGTTCTTAACAGTTTTGGAAAAACACCAAATTAAGGCACTTTGATGCTATGGATATATGTTTGATCATCATAGATCAACATAAAACATCCATTAGCAAGATTCTAAACACAAAAACACAAATAATTTCCTAGCATACAAGATCAAATGTCAAATTAGGATTATACCTTTTCTTGACTAATTTTAGATTTTGGCTCTCCAATCTGTTATTGGTTAATCTATGGACTGATATTGTGACTGGTTCACATATAATTTTCGTGGGTTTAAGAGAGAGAGAGAGAGAGTTGATGAGAGTATGGAGCAAAATGGTTAGCTTTTTATTATTTTCTCTCTCTTTAATTCTATATATATATTGCTTATATTGTTGCTAGGCTGAGATTTTTGACTGATTTGGCTGATATGTTGTGTCACCAAGTCAACATAGTTGTTCAACAACTAAAGGGGCTAGAATTTTTGCAAGTTACCATTTAAAGAATATAAAAAGGGCATTTTGGTCATTTACAAAATAATTTTAAGGGCAATCTTGTCCAATGCATAAACCTTTAGGGTTTAAGGTTTAGGTTAGGGTTTAGGGTTTAGACCCTTTAGGGTTTAGGATTTAAACCCTTTAGGTTTGTAATTTAATTTCCAAAATTTTTAATTTTCGATTTTCAATATAGAAAATTAACATTCCAAAAATATAATTAGGATTCAATAATTATATTAATATTTTCCTAATCATAAAATTCAATCTTGCTAATTAGGATTAATATTCCTAATTAAAATTGCTCAATTTAGCAATTAGGGTCAAAATGATCATTAGGGTTTATTAATACTATTCCGTGCTATGTGTTTATTAATCGTTCTATAACCTAGGATGATTATAAGTCGGGAGTATTATGGCTACGAGCTAGATTGTACGAGTAAGAATTTTCAAGACGAAAATAAAAAAATTTCGGGAACAAAATATTTTTCGAGGAAAAAGACGAAATAGGCACTATTCATCAGTTTCTGCTCGGAGATTTATTTTAAAATTCCGAGAAGTTATAGATTACGTTTAATTCTGAGACGTGATGGAATATTCAATAATATTTCAGTTATGGTAAAAACAAAGTTTTCGCCTGCGGACTCAAAACCTAAGGGTTTAGAAAAGTGAGTTCCGAGAATTTTATGATCACATATAATGATTAGGGTTATTATGCGTAAGAAATACGGGTATGATACAAGTTATTATACGAGTATAGTATGAAGAATAGTACGACGTATAATACGAATATCGTACGAATGATATACGAAGAGATTACGAGAATACAAGAATACGAGAATGGAATGCGTAGAATACGATGAGTCTTAATGGACTTTGAGTTCATGGACTTTGTAGAATCCAATTGGACTTGGATTATGTCAAGCCCAATAATTTGTGAAATCAAGCCCAAGTTAATCCCAATAAGAATTAGGGTTAAGGCCCAAACCAAGAAGATAAACCGCGGATCGAACCGATGGGTAAACGGATGGATAAAAACCATTGGGACAACCCATGGGATGACCCATGGGCATGTGGGCCGGCCACTTGGCCACCAAGTAAGGGTGGTGGCCAAGTAAACTTGGTGGCTAAGGGATGGAAGAGGTGTGAATAGTAAGGAGGTTAGGAGGGGAAATGAGTAAATTGCCCTAACCTTGAAAATCTATAAATAGAAAGCTAAACTTTCATTTTCTAGGATTTTGAAAATCCTAGAACTTGAGAGAGAGCTCGGTTGGGAGAGGAAGAGATTGAGCATGAATGCTCGGATCAAAAGTGATCGAGAAATAGAAAAGCTCGCAAATCGTCGGCTTTGTCTAACGGAAGAGGATTAAAGAAGAACGGTAATCTGAACCCTAGTTCTTCTAATTTTCTTTAAGTTTTTATGTTTAAAAACATAACTTATTAAACATAAGAAGTAGATGAAGTTAAGAATGATTTCATATGGTTGAAATAATGAGAAAATAAGAAATAAGAAATAAGAAATTAGAAATAAGAAATTTAGTTTATAAATTTCTTAAGGAAGTATAAGATTCGTAAGGATTTTGAGCGATCCGAATGAATTTTATAAATGAATAGGTTAAATAAGTAAGGAATGATGTTCTATAACATCAAATTCCAAGAAAAAGTAGAATCGTAATCCAAAATATCGATTAAAATGAAGAACGAACGAAGAACACGCGAAGAACACGAAGAATGTTGTTGATGGACAAATTTAAAACCATCGTAATGTAATTGTTGTTGATGAACAAGTTTAAAACCATCGCGTATATGTTAGTTTCTTATTTGCTTGGTTAGGAACGGTAGAAATGTTCATGAAGAACGGATTAAAACGGAGCTATAACGAAGTTATGGCAAAATTTTCGTAAAAGGCGAACGAGAATTAAAAAGTTAGCAAATGAACCTGAACGTGTATGGTTTCATAAGAATGTAAGAGAATATATAAAACGTGAGTCGTGGACTTAAGAACGAATGAATTCTGAGTTCGGATGACTGAATTACGGACGAACGAACGAAGAACGTTAAAAACGTTAAAATGAACGAAGAGTGAAGATTAAGCCAATTGAATGGCATGTTAACGAATTCAGAATGAATTTCTGTCTGTGGGTAATCGAAGTACGTAAGATAAGGAAGGGAATGACTTTAGAACGACTTCATTCTGAGTTATAACGAAGAAGTTATGAGATCGGAAAGTAAGCGTCTCAAAATGAAGTTAACACTTTGAAAAAAATTTCGGGAAGAAGGACTTGGCGCCGCAGCGCCAGTCATGCCTAGAGAGGTGGCGCCGCAGCGCGACCTCGGCCATAAACTTCTGGAGAGTGGCGCCGCAGCGCGAGAGATAACAAAAGACTTGGCACCGTAGCGCCAGGATGAGAAGAGAGGAGAGAGAAGTAGGTCGCGCTGCAGCGCGAGAGGAAAAAAAGGGCACGGCGCCGCAGCGCCAGTGCATAGCAATGCCCAGAAATGAGATTTTTAGTTCTCAATTTATCGGGGGATGTGCAAGAAAGAAGTATGAACATATAGTTCACGTAATGTAACACTTAATCAAGTGTCTTAAACCTTTAATAAAGGTTGAATGAAAAGACTAAACGAGATTAAAAGAATAATAATGCAAACGCGGGTTTGGGAACTGATATCCGGGGACCGTAGTCGTAATGAACGAACGTGAAGGATTGCTATGATTGTGATTCCTTAGACGTTGAGTGACGAAGGTAATGAATAATATTCCGATGTTATGACATGGCATTGTAAGATGAACGTAAAGCGTATAGACGCTGTGAACGCAACGTTGTTGCGAAGAACGATCGGTCTTAGCATACAACGAACAGTATGGCTTTGACATTAAGAAAGAATAATGAACATGGGGTTCATGGGATGGATAATAATTGAAAGAGATTAAAACCTTGAATAAAGGTTGAATGAGAGATTAAGAGACGAGCAACATGAACGTTGAATACGTAAACGATCTTCGTAAATCGTATTCGCGTTTGACGAATGTTCTAAGTATACCCTAGTTGTATGACTTAGACGTTGATGAAATTAGTAAGTAAGATACGAATGGTATCAAGAAAGCCGTAATTTAGTGAAGAATGTTGATTAACCGTGAATGGTGAAGAAACTGAGTTGAAGACAATAACGTATAACGTTAAGAAGCTGAGTTAATAAGTTTAACTTGGACAAACGTTCCGAGTTGAAGGAACCTGACGTCGTAAGGTATGAATAAGTTCATATAAAATATTTAACGCTATGACCTCGTAGTATTAACATTGAAGGATCGTTCCAAGTATACAAATGACTGTATGACTTAGACGATAAAGAATGAATCCTGAGGTTTGGCATTTAGTTGCCAGGAAGCCATAAGAATTAAGAAGTTGATTTAACGAACATTATAGTTTAATGGTTCGTATAAGTTAAGAGAAGTTAGGTTGTAGTACAATCGTAACCTTTGATGGTTGACATATGGGATCTGGGCTAAATAATTCCTTCAGAGAGCGAAGGTATATACGAAACTGGCAACCGATCTAACTCACTGTGATGGCAGTGTAGATGAGACGGGAACTTGTTTGTTGGTTGTTTGTGGGAAACCACTCAGAGTACCATATGGACTACTAGCAGAGAAGCGATGTGTACTGATTCCTAAGAGAAGTATAAGAAGAAGATAAGAATGTAAATCATCAAAGATGATAAATGTATGAATAAGACATCTCAGTATGTCATGAAACCGTAAACCGGTAATGAAAGTTAGTCGCGTAAGCTTAAATTACAAGAACGCGAACCTTAAGAAGTAAAGTTAAGTAAACCAATTCGTAAGTCAAGTATATGACTAATTGGTTTACGTGTTATTTTTTTATGTGTTACATAGGAATAGGAATGAGCAGTTCAGCGTAAGCTGTAGCTGTGCGTAAGGCAAGTTTCCTAACTTCATTCATATTTTAAATGAATGCTAGTTTCTTAAACTTCTCAGATGTTGAACTTGAGAAGTTCTGTCTATGTGCGAATGTGCGATATTTGTACAAGGTGGTAGAATGTATGAGGCCTTGTGCCACAATGTGAGCACTTCGGTGTTTCTATGAAATGAACTGTTTTGTGATCGAACTGTTCAATACAAGCATGCTCGGTTTATTCATGGACCATTATTATTAAGTCTGTGCTGATGATTCTACCCAGATAGAATGTGTATGAAAAAAAGTAGAAGAATGAAAGTATTTCAAAGTGAAAGTGCATATGGTTTTAAGATGATAAGAATCGAGACTATTCCTATTATTCAAGTTGCTTCATAACCTTTGTTCGGTTATTGAAGTTCTAAAGAAATATTTGAATTCTGAACTTGTTTGTTCAAACTGTGATGACTTGCTGGGCAATTGAATGCTCACACTTACTTTAAATAAAAAACATTTTCAGCGAACGATGTTAGAAAGAACTTAAGGATCCCGTAAAGATCAAGCTAAGCGGTATCTAGACGAAGTGCCATTCAGTATGTGAATGTGTGTGAAGATCAAGTAAAGACTTGTAATGTAGAAAGATGAATTAAACTATAGACTAGTTTAATGAACTGTATGTATCCTTGGTGGCGGATAAAAGTCACTCTTGTAAGATGAAAGGAATAATATAATTATCATTATTTGTAATGAGAAAGGTTATAAGGTTTCGAGAACCTGAGAATTGAGAATGTATATTGTTATATTTCAGTATATAATGATGTACGTTGGATGAATGATGTACTCGTGACGTACGGAATTCGGGTGTGAAGATAGACCGGATTTTGGGTCGTTACAGGTTGGTATCAGAGCTGATAGGTTATAAACCTTAGGTATGAGTACCTAAGACTATAATCGTAAAGCGAAAGATAAGAAGATCACCACGTGATCATAGTAAATTGTAGTAACAGATGAGCTGTTAAATGATGAATGATTTATAGCTAATGCTATAAATGAATCGTACTACGAATTAGTATGGGAAGAAGAACTCAGATTGAGTTGTAAAGGATAGTATACGAATTAAAAAAAAATTTGTATTAAGTAAAGAAAAGGTAGAAGTTGTAAAATTTTAATTGAGGACTCATGTGATGGCTGAGTTGTATGAACCTTTGTTATGGGCAGAGGTTTATGCTTTGGTGTACCAATTGCTCAGTTTATTACAACGATAATCATTGGAATTGGTCGCGCTATTAAGATGTATATGACGAGAAGGTGAATCTTTTCTCATGTATATACTTGATAGGTAGAGAAGGTTAAGGTAGGTGCGAGTTCTTAAACTCGTACTTATGGTAAGTTCGTGACTCATAATTATATGGTATATTTTCGAACGTCTCAGCAAATGGACGTGTTACACCCCCAAATCCGGGTTACCTCCCGAGTTTGGTGTTCACGATCCACAATATAATACCATTTAACTGCTCATTCATATATAAATAGGATTACAAAAGTCATTAACATAAGTTGTTAATACATAAGTCCTAGGTCCACTAACTTTAACATTATAAAAATACCCCTTTAGATATACAAAAAGGGTTTACAATACAATACAACATAATAATATTATTCATCATAATTAATTTATAACTATGCATTTTCCCTTGTTCTTCTTAGCAGCACCTTCTGCAACTTCGTCCCTAGCTGAAAAGTTTTATTTATAGCAAGGGTGAGCAACAAGTTTGCCCCGCAAGTTAAGACATACAATAAAGATATAGAAATCAATATCAATTGTTCTAACATTCTCCGCAACAATAATCGGATAATGAAAGAGTGCAACGCTTTCAAGGTTTTCTACGATATTCAATGAATAATCAAGAATTAATTCTACGCAATTAAAAAGTGGAATGTTTTCCAGATTTATGCTGAGCGATCACACTAGATCTAGAACTTATTTTTCTCAGGTATCTATCAAAGATTTACTTTGATACATACGCAGGAGTATCAGATAATCATAAAGATTAAATCATACCCCTCTGCAAGTACTTAGAGTCGGCCAACTCCTTGTACCCTATATTATGCATAATACTTAACAACGCGCAATGGTCGAATATACGACCTAAAATATTTCCTTTATATAAAAGGTTGTTCTTCTCAGTCTCAGAATCAAGATTTTGATTTAACAACGAAATACTGGGATTTTAAATTCTATCTACTTATCGATCTAGCCGAAACAATTGGCATCGATCTATCAATAACAATTAATTTCTCTTCTCGTATTTATCAAGTTCTAACAAATGTTCGTCTAGCCAGAATAATTAGCTAAGACATTTCTCAATATAATTTAACAATAAACAGGAATTATCTGTACTGTCAATATTAGTTTCTGCAGATATAAATATCCAACAACAGTAATTCTACGAATATATATTTTCTGAATCAGTAATTTAATTTGACTTTTAATCATGCATTAACTACGAATAATCAACAATAAATTTCCTGGACATGGTATAATAATCAATAATTAATCATTAACATAATTGAATGAATATAACTCAAAGTTGAGTTAGGAAACTTGTCTTTCGCGTTGATTACAGCTACACAATATAATTAACTGCGTTCGTAAGACCTATAATCAATAATATCGGCCTCACAATTAGCATAATCATTTATAACACGTAACATTGTATTCTACAGTCAAACTTCTACTAGGCACATTATCACATAGCCACATTAGTGTTTATAACCTATATAAACACTTATCCAGTCTAACTATTTTGGTCTGGTTAGACCTCGGTCCATTCTCGGTGTTCTGGTCACCCTATCCGACAATTAACACATTGGTTGTCAATTAAACTTGGTCTCTAAGCTTCAATATTATTTTAGATAAGTCAAATATCATTTATAATATTTTCCGGAAGCTTTTAATAATTTATAAACAATTATTATAATTTATAATAATTTTTCAAACACTTAAATCATTTTTAAATGATTTAATTATCCAATAATCTTATCATTATTAATATTTAATAATATAAAAGTATTAATAACATACTTGTCAAAATATTAAAGTTATTGATAATAACTTAAAATATTTTTAAATCATCAATATTCTACTTAAATGATTTTTAAAGTAATTAAAATTATTTTTAAATCACCACCATTAATATTTAAATATTAATGAAATTATTATTCAAATATTAAAAATCATTAATTATAACTTAAAATATTTTTAAAATATTTTTCTCACTTTTAAATGATTTTTAAATCAATAAAATCATTTTTAATTCATTTATTTAATATTATAATTAAATAAATTTAATATCATTAATATTAATTTATTAATGAGAATTCTCCAAAAATATTGAAAATTATATTTTATAATTTAAAATATTTTCTAACACTTTATTCTTATTTAAAATAATTTTTCATAATATTAAATCATTTTTCTCTAATTTATTTAATACACTAATTAAATAAATTAAATAAATTAAATATTTTTAATATTTAAATAATTATAAATATTAAAGAAAAATATTCCAATTGGTCAAAAATTATTTTTCATAATTTAAAATAATTTTTAAAACCATTTTTGGTAATTTTTAGAATTTATTTCTATTTTTAAATAATTTTTGAAATATTTAGAAAATAAAAATTAAATAAACCGTCGCTAATAGCCTATAGCGACACTTAGCGTCGCTGTTGGTGTTCTTGAGCTCAAGAACACCGACATCCGGCAGTGCTAGGGTCAACATTTGACCACCCTTAATTCTCTATGTAAATCATTTCTGGGCTTGTTTGTGCATGGATCGTGTAGCTGGATTGTAAGACTACAACAACCAACCATTAACTAGGCCATAACACAACACAACATGACGATCTGGACAATCAAACATGTTGTCAGACGTCACCTGGGTTTTCCAGAAACCCAGGCAGTTCGAGTGGCTTCCTTGGAGCCAAATTTGCTAATCGTTCTAGTCATGATTCTTGTAATTTAATTGTTTTAGGTTGTAGTACTTATGTCAAGGAACAACACCAAAGCAACAAATCGGTCCAACAACAAACAAATCACAAGTTATCAAGCGGTCAAAGTATGTCAGAAAATTCGTTCATCAAGTTTCTGGAAATTCCCAGAAATACAAACTTAGTGCGAGTGGCCTACTTTGACCACTTGTCACGATTTATCTGTTGATTGTTTAAGCGTTCTAAAGACCCAGATCTATAGTATATTATACAGGCTACAAATTTATTACAACAACAACATCAAACACGAAATGTACTGGCAGATCAAGGAGCTTAAATATCTTGTCAGACTCGGTTTTCAAATTTCTGGGTTACCCAGATTTCAGTTGGTCAACGTCGGTCAATGATGTTTGACTGATCATAACTCACGATCTATACATCTGATGGTTGTAATACCACTTGCAGAATAAAGACAACATAGCAGGCTACCAATACAAAACATAAAACATGAAAAATCAAAAATATACATGGATCTGTGGCTCATGACATTTACTTGTCAGACCACAAATCGTGTTCTTGACAGTTTTGGAAAAACACCAAATTAAGGCACTTTGATGCTATGGATATATGTTTGATCATCATAGATCAACATAAAACATCCATTAGCAAGATTCTACACACAAAAACACAAAAAATTTCTTAGCATACAAGATCAAATGTCAAATTAGGGTTATACCTTTTCTTGACTAATTTTAGATTTTGGCTCTCCAATCTGTTAATGGTTGATCTATGGACTGATATTGTGACTGGTTCACATATAATTTTCGTGGGTTTAGGAGAGAGAGAGTTGATGAGGGCATGGAGCAAAATGGTTAGCTTTTTATTATTTTCTCTCTCTTTAATTCTATATATATATTGCTTATATTGTTGCTAGGCTGAGATTTTCGACTGATTTGGCTGATATGTTGTGTCACCAAGTCAACATAGTTGTTCAACAACTAAAGGGGCTAGCATTTTTGCAAGTTACCATTTAAAGAATATAAAAAGGGCATTTTGGTCATTTACAAAATAATTTTAAGGGCAATCTTGTCCAATGCATAAACCTTTAGGGTTTAAGGTTTAGGTTAGGGTTTAGGGTTTGGACCCTTTAGGGTTTAGGGTTTAAACCCTTTAGGTTTGTAATTTAATTTCCAAAATTTTCAAATTTCGATTTTCAAAATAGAAAATTAACATTCCAAAAATATAATTAGGATTCAATAATTATATTAATATTTTCCTAATCATAAAATTCAATCTTGCTAATTAGGATTAATATTCCTAATTAAAATTGCTCAATTTAGCAATTAGGGTCAAAATGATCATTAGGGTTTATAACCCACGAATTAGGCTTTTAATTAGAAAAACTAAAATTTCTAAATTATAATTAGGATTTGTAAAATAGAAATTAACATAACAAAAATATAATTAGGGTTTTCTAATTATATTTAAGTTTAATACACATATTAGGCTTGCCAATTAGGATTAGGGTTTCCTAATTTAGGGCTTAGGATTCCCGAATTTAAAATTAGGGTTTCCCAGTTTCGATTAGGGTTTCCAACGGTACATTAGGGTTTCTAATCCTTCTAATCTCTTATTAGGATTTCTAATCTCTTATTAGGGTTTATAATTTTAAACCTTATCCGATCAATCATTGATCAAAAATTCTATACAATACAAACACGTACTCATTAATATAATTATTTTAATTATATTTTCTATCGAATCCTTTTCCAGAAATTAAGGTTAGGGTTTCTAAAGCTATTAAGCACAACTCTACTCTAATTTTATTAGTCAATACACAAATTGACCTTCTCGATACACGTATCACCGATACTTGTCACATAAATGATAATTAATATTAATATTAATAAAAAAAATTATTCGCAAATTTTTTTATTATTCGAAATCTCGGGTTATCACATTCACCCCTCCTTAAAAGGATTCCGTCCTCGGAATCACCGCTTTCTTATTCTCTACAATCTTTTAAAGTTGTATCATCAATTTATTTTTATCAACACAATATCAAATTGTGTTTCTAATTCTAACCTGTGACTTGAATCTATAAAAGAAAACAGTTCACAGAAATATCTGACTCATAATACTCGCGTAATAAAAATTCTAACCGAAATCGTTACCTGCTGCCACCTCCTGAGTAGCCACAGTGTCCTGCGCCGTCATGTTGAATGTACGGGCTGTTGGTCTTCCGGGCTGTGCAGGTCCTCGAATTGCCAAGGTTCCGCCATTGGGTCCCTTGTTACTACTTTCTTTCTCCGCATTCTTCTTCGGACAGTTCCGAACCAAATGATCAGTCGATCCGCATCCAAAACAACCTTGAATTTTCTTGGGACTGGGGCAATTGGGTGACATATGCCCCTCTTTTCCGCAGTTATAGCAAACTCCCTTCTTTTTCAGGCAAACTCCAGCATGGTTCTTCCCACATTTCGCACATGGCTCCCTTCCTTTCCTACCATCCTCTGCCTTATTACCCGACTGGGTATTCTCATTCCATTTCCTTTTGTTAGGGTTACTTCCACCACTGCTTCCTTCGTCATTGGTCTTCTTCTTCTTCTCCTGATGGAATCGAGACGCAGCTTCGCTCACTCCTTCCGCAATTAACGCTTTCTCCATCAATGTCGCGAAAGTGTTGATCTGCAATACTGCTACCTTGTTGTATATTCCTGGCTTCAGCCCATTCTCAAATCTTCATGCGTTCTTGCTTCTTTGTCCACCTGATGAGGTGCAAATCTTGCCAACTCGTTGAATTTGGCAGCATATTCAGATACCAACATGTTCTCCTGCTTAAGTTCTAGAAATTTAACTTCCATCCTGGATTGCATACTTGGCGAGAAGTAGTTCTCGAAGAACAACTCCTTGAATCTTGTCCACAACACCATTTCTGTACCAGCTCTCGCTTGGTTCGTCTCCCACCAGTAATTAGTTTTTCCCTTCATCAGATAAGTTGCAAAAGCCGTCTTTTGCTCTTCTGCCACACGTGCAATGATGAATGCTTTCTCCATCTCCTTTACCCAAGTTTGGGCTTCAATCGGATCTGTGGTCCCTTTGAATTCAGGCGGTCCTACCGCTTTAAAGTCCTTGAAATTAGCCAATCTATCAGCTGGCTGATTCCTCACTCTTCCTCTTCCTGCGGGAGCTCTATTCTCCATAGCTTGGGCTATCATATCCGCAAAGTTTTGCATCGGGTCAGCTTAACCTCCTTCATTATTTACCGATTGCTCTTCCCATTGGTTTCGATTTTGTCGTCTAGGCGGCATGATCTGATTTAAATAAAAACCTTATATTAATTCTCTTTCTTTACACAAATTCTTAACACAATAAGAATTCAACACATAATTCTCATATAATTGCATATTTATTCAAATAGCACATAGTACTTATAGTACTTAACATATTTATTATCCCTTTTTAAATCATAACAGGATTAATAACACAACTTTACACAAAAAGTTATAATTCTCCATTCACACACAGTTATTACCAGTTCGTCAAACTTACCACACTTATGAGTTCAGGAACTTGCCACAATTATATGAGTGTATGAACTTATCCTAGTCAGACCTTTGGCGTCCATTCGCTGAGGGGTTCAAAACACTTCACATTATTATGAGTCATTAACTTACCATAAGTATAAGTTTTAAGAACACACAAATTAATCCTAATCTTATATTCATATAGAAAATAAGGATTTCATTCATACAAACATATATATACATATATATATATATATTTACATATGCTTACACATCATTCTCGATATTTCAACACTTAATATCATAAACTTCTACCCAAAAGATACTATTACATATATCTAAGTTATCTACTGACCACTCCCTTCACCAGTCTTCTTCTTGATGGGACACTTGCTGAATCCGTGACCCGTCTGCCCACATGAAAAACACTTCCTCAAATTCGGCTTAGGACAATATAGAGAAATATGTCCTTCCTGCTTGCAGTTGTAACAGACATTCTTCCACATCATGCATTCTCCCGCGTGAGTCTTTCCACACTTGGTACAGGCTTACTTCTTCTTCGGGCTTGATTTTTCATATTTAGGGCTGTCTTTTTCCCTCTTTCTCTTCTTCTTGTCCTTCTTGCTGGTTCCTTCAGATGATCCACCACCTTCAGCCTTCATTCTGTCCACCTGCGCCTTCAGCTCGTTCCGTTCTTCAGTCATTTCGCGTAATGCTCGCTCCGTCTTCCACAGCTCCTCTAGAAGAAACACTTTACTTCGGAGTTCCTGGACTTCTACAGATAACTGATCTTGTTCTTCAACTTTAGTCTTATTCTTTAAATCCACCTTAGCTGGCTCAGACTCTGCCTCCTTATCTCCACTCAGATATATCTCGGGATAATCATCATGATCACTCCCGAGATTAACCATGGGTTCATCTTCTCCCACCTTCTCCACTGATTCATTTTGCGCTGGCACCTCGGCTTCTGATACCGGTGCAACAGCCGCTAGCATCTTCACACTCTTTTCACCTTCTCCAGACATCCAATAATTAGTTGAAATAACTTGATTAGTACTTCACCAGTACAAAATTCTCACACTATGTGTCCACTTATCTCACTATTGATGCACTTCGGCAATCCCTCACTTAGAACTCTAAATGAGTTTTCTCTATCTCACGTATGGTTATAATCCTAGGATTTTCCCCCACCCACCTAAAGTTTATAACCTACAGCTCTTCTACTAACTGGTGACACCTTGGTCACTACAGCTCGGATACCAACCTATGACTTTCATAGTGTTTCCAACCATAGCACCTCACAGTAGTACCTATCAGCTTGCCACCGACTGGCTCGGCGTCCCCTACGGAGAGTCTGGCTTCGGTGCATTCCACACAAGGAAGTCACCAGCGAGAGGCTCGGGGCTCTTTGCAAATTCATGCTTATAGCTCTGATACCAACCTGTGACACCCCCAAATCCGGGTTACCTGACCCCCGAGTTTGGTGTTCACGATCCACAATATAATACCATTTAACTACCCATTCATATATAAATAGGATTACATAAGTCATTAACATAAGTTGTTAATACATAAGTACCAGGTCCACTAACCTTAACATTACAAAAATACCCCTTTGGATATACAAAAAGGTTTTACAATACAATACAACATAATAATATTGATCATCATAATTAATTTATAACTATGCCTTTTCCCTTGTTCTTCTTAGCAGCATCTTCTGCAACTTCGTCCCTAGCTGAAAAATTTTATTTATAGCAAGGGTGAGCAACAAGTTTGCCCCACAAGTTAAGACATACAATAAAGATATAGAAATCAATATCAATTGTTCTAACATTCTCCGCAACAATAATCGGATAATGAAAGAGTGCAACGCTTTCAAGGTTTTCTACGATATTCAATGAATAATCAAGAATTAATTCTACGCAATTACAAAGTGGAATGTTTTCCAGATTTATGCTGAGCGATCACACTAGATCTAGAACTTATTTTTCTCGGGTATCTATCAAAGATTTACTTTGATACATACGCAAGAGTATCAGATAACCATAAAGATTAAATCATACCCCTCTGCAAGTACTTAGAGTCGGCCAACTCCTTGTACCCTATATTATGCATAATACTTAACAACGCGCAATGGTCGAATATACGACCTAAAATATTCCCTTTATATAAAAGGTTGTTCTTCTCAGTCTCAGAATCAAGATTTTGATTTAACAACGAAATACTGTGATTTTAAATTCTATCTACTTATCGATCTAGCCGAAACAATTGGCATCGATCTATCAATAATAATTGATTTCTCTTCTCGTATTTATCAAGTTCTAACAAATGTTCGTCTAGCCAGAATAATTAGCTAAGACATTTCTCAATATAATTTGACAAAAAACAGGAATTATCTGTACTGTCAATATTAGTTTCTGCAGATATAAATATCTAACAACAGTAATTCTACGAATATATATTTTTCGAATCAGTAATTTAATTTGAATTTTAATCATGCATTAACTGCGAATAATCAACAATAAATTCCCTGGACATGGTATAATTATCAATAATTAACAATTAACATAATTGAATGAATATAACTCAAGGTTGAGTTAGGAAACTTGCCTTTCGCGTTGATTACAGCTACACAATATAATTAACTGCGTTTGTAAGACCTATAATCAATAATGTCGGTCTCACAATTAGCATAATCATTTATAACATGTAACACTGTATTCTACAGTCAAACTTCTCCTAGGCACATTACCACATAGCCACATTAGTGTTTATAACTTATATAAACACTTATCCAGTCTAACTATTTCGGTCTGGTTAGACCTCGGTCTATTCTCGGTGTTCTGATCACCCTATCCGATAATTAACACATTGGTTGTCAATTAAACTTGGTCTCTAAGCTTCAATATTATTTTAGATAAGTCAAATATCGTTTATAATATTTTTCAGAAGCTTTTAATAATTTATAAACAATTATTATAATTTATAATAATTTTTCAAACACTTAAATCATTTTTAAATGATTTAATTATCCAATAATCTTATCATTATTAATATTTAATAATATAAAAATATTAATAACATACTTGTCAAAATATTAAAGTTATTGATAATAACTTAAAATATTTTTAAATCATCAATATTCTACTTAAATAATTTTTAAAGTAATTAAAATTATTTTTAAATCATCACCATTAATATTAAAATATTAATGAAATTATTATCCAAATATTAAAAGTCATTAATTATAACTTAAAATATTTTTAAAATATTTTTCTCACTTTTAAATCAATAAAATCATTTTTAATTCATTTATTTAATATCATAATTAAATAAATTTAATATCATTAATATTAATTTATTAATGAGAATTCTCCAAAAATATTGAAAATTATATTTTATAATTTAAAATACTTTCTAACATTATATTCTTATTTAAAATGATTTTTTATAATATTAAATTATTTTTTTCTAATTTATTTAATACACTAATTAAATAAATTAAATATTTTTAATATTTAAATAATTATAAATACTAAAGAAAAATATTCCAATTGGTTAAAAATTATTTTTTATAATTTAAAATAATTTTTAAAACCATTTTTGGTAATTTTTAGAATTTATTTCTATTTTTAAATAATTTTCAGAATATTCAGAAAATAAAAATTAAACAAACCGTCGCTAATAGCCTATAGCGACACTTAGCGTCGCTGTTGGTGTTCTTGAGCTCAAGAACACTGACAGTCGGCAGTGCTAGGGTCAACATTTGACCACCCTTAATTCTCTGTGTAAATTATTTCTGGGCTTGTTTGTGCATGGATCGTGTAGCTAGATTGTAAGACTACAACAACCAACCATCAACTAGGCCATAACACAACACAACATGACGATCTTGACAATCAAACATGCTGTCAGACGTCACCTGGGTTTTCTAGAAACCCAGGCAGTTCGAGTGGCTTCCTTGGAGCCAAATTTGCTAATCGTTCTAGTCATGATTCTTGTAATCTAATTGTTTTAGGTTGTAGTACTTATGTCAAGGAACAACACCAAAGCAACAAATCGGTCCAACAACAAACAAATCACAAGTTATCAAGCGGTCAAAGTATGTCAGAAAATTCGTTCATCAAGTTTCTGGAAATTCCCAGAAATACAAACTCAGTGCGAGTGGCCTACTTTGACCACTTGTCACGATTTATTTGTTGATTGTTTAAGCGTTCTAAAGACCCAGATCTATAGTATATTATACAGGCTGCAAATTTATTACAACAACAACATCAAACGTGAACTGTACTGACAGATTAAGGAGCTTAAATATCTTGTCAGACTCGGTTTTCAAATTTCTGGGTTACCCAGATTTCAGTTGGTCAACGTCGGTCAATGATGTTTGACCGATCATAACTCACGATCTATACATCTGATGGTTGTAATACCACTTGCAGAATAAAGACAACATAGAAGGCTACCAATACAAAACATAAAACATGAAAAATCAAAAACATACACGGATCTGTGGCTCCTGACATTTGCTTTTCAGACCACAAATCGTGTTCTTGACAGTTTTGGAAAAACACCAAATCAAGGCACTTTGATGCTATGAATATATGTTTGATCATCATAGATCAACATAAAACATCCATTAGCAAGATTCTAAACACAAAAACACAAATAATTTCCTAGCATACAAGATCAAATGTCAAATTAGGATTATACCTTTTCTTGACTAATTTTAGATTTTGGCTCTCCAATCTGTTATTGGTTAATCTATGGACTGATATTGTGACTGGTTCACATATAATTTTCGTGGGTTTAGGAGAGAGAGTTGATGAGAGCATGGAGCAAAATGGTTAGCTTTTTATTATTTTCTCTCTCTTTAATTCTATATATATATTGCTTATATTGTTGCTAGGCTGAGATTTTCGACTGATTTGGCTGATATGTTGTGTCACCAAGTCAACATAGTTGTTTAACAACTAAAGGAGCTAGCATTTTTGCAAGTTACCATTTAAAGAATATAAAAAGGGCATTTTGGTCATTTACAAAATAATTTTAAGGGCAATCTTGTCCAATGCATAAACCTTTAGGGTTTAAGGTTTAGGTTAGGGTTTAGGGTTTAGACCCTTTAGGGTTTAGGATTTAAACCCTTTAGGTTTGTAATTTAATTTCCAAAATTTTCGAATTTCGATTTTCAAAATAGAAAATTAACATTCCTAAATTATAATTAGGATTCAATAATTATATTAATATTTTCCTAATCATAAAATTCAATCTTGCTAACTAGGATTAATATTCCTAATTAAAATTGATCAATTTAGCAATTAGGGTCAAAATGATCGTTAGGGTTTATAACCCACGAATTAGGCTTTTAATTAGAAAAATTAAAATTTCTAAAATATAATTAGGGTTTGTAAAATAGAAATTAAAATAACTAAAATATAATTAGGGTTTTCTAATCATATTAAAGTTTAACATACACAATAGGCTTGCCAATTAGGATTAGGGTTTCCTAATTTAGGGTTTAGGATTCCCGAATTTAAAATTAGGGTTTTCGGGCTTTCGATTAGAGTTTCTAACGATACGTTAGTGTTTCTAATCCTGAGATTAGGGTTTCTAATCTCTTATTAGGGTTTATAATTTTAAACCTTATCCGATCAATCATTGATCAAAAATTCTATACAATACAAACACGTACTCATTAATATAATTATTTTAATTATATTTTCTATCGAATCCTTTTCCAGAAATTAGGGTTAGGGTTTCTAAAGCTGTTAAGCACAACTCTACTCTAATTTTATTAGTCAATAAGCAAATTGACCTTCTCGATACACTTATCACCGATACTTGTCACATAAATGATAATTAATATTAATATTAATAAAAAAAAATTATTCGCAAATTTTTTTATTATTCGAAATCTCGGGTTATCACAGGACGTCTAAGGTCTGTCTGGATGTTCTTAAACTCATATTGTTGTGAAAAGTTTCTGAACTCATAATGTGTGGTAAGTTGATGGACTGTATTAAAATATAGAGATGTTTAGACTGAAAACAAAGTATTTTCAGTAGACTTAGCATTGAAGGTGCTAGAGAAGATTAAGTATTGTCGCAGAAAGACAATGAAGGAAGATGGAGAATAGGATATTCCAAGTCATCTAGCTATGCTAGATTTTGAAATTTCTTAAAATCGTGCTAATGTGCACGTTTTGGAACATGAAAGAATTGGTTCGACTTTTGGAACCAATGGATTTTAAAAGAACTATTCTTGGTATGTCTATGCTAATTGTTTCGGCTAGACAGAAATTGATTTGAAATATCAAAATGAATTTTTATATCATCCGTGCATTTGATGCAAGGGTGGTAAAAAGATGGAGTTGTTAATGCACTTGAACCTGGTGTGGAATTTGATAAGAGGATCAATAAACCGCTATGGTATGATGCATAATGATGAAGTCATAAACTGACGAAGTCCTCAACGTACTGTGAAGAGTACGGTATCATGACGTCATAAAACGTTTTGATGTATTGCGAAAAGAATTTAAAGAAGTAGTCGATGTCAAGTGAGTTGACTAGACGAATGTTTCAAGTTGATGTCCAATTTATTGGTATGGTCTAAGCTAATTGATTTGGCTAAGACAAATGGTATGTCATGTTATAAGAAAATCGAGCTTTCTTTGAAAAAGTTATGCCAAGCCAAATTGTTTTGGTGCAGAATCTAATAATTAAGTCTGAGGTGAACATACCTCGAAATTGGGATATACGATAGGCTGATCACCTACGTATGAAAAGAGGTAGTTTACCTTCTTTGTGATTGTAAACTGACCGTGGAAAGAAAGGTTACGGTGTTATGTTGTTTAACCTAGTAAGAGTTCGTGGTCAATTTGACCCCTCAGCAAAAGAATGAAATGTTTTAAAGGAATCTTTATATTCCTCGTTATTCCTTCTACTTCATGATTCTTGATAAGTTATGAAGGGTAGGGAATGTTTGAAAGATAATAACTTCTTTGAAGAGAAGTTGAGAAGAAGAGTAAGTTAAAATTTCGAGGACGAAATTCTGTGAAGAAGGGGTGAATGTGATGACCCGGGTATGGGTATGGTTTGAAGAAATTCCGAGGACGGAATTTTTTTAAAGAGGGAAGTGTGACAACCCGGAGAATCCGGATTGTCCAGAAGTTAAGTTTAAAGAATTAGTTATTAATAAAATGAATTTTTATTAATACTATTCTGTGTTATGTGTTTATTAATCGTTCTATAACCTAGGATGATTATAAGTTGGGAGTATTCTAGCTACGAGCTAGATTGAACGAGTAAGAATTTTCAAGACGAAAATAAAAATTTTCCGGGAACAAAATATTTTTCGGGAAAAAAGACGAAATATGCACTATTCATCAGTTTTTGCTCGGAGATTTATTTTAAAATTCCGAGAAGTTATAGATTACGTTTAATTCTAAGACGTGATGGAATATTCAATAATATTTCAGTTATGGCAAAAACAAAGTTTTTTCCTGCGGACTCAAAACCTAAGGGTTTAGAAAAGTGAGTTCCGAGAATTTTATGATCACGTATAATGATTAGGGTTATTATGCTTAAGAAATACGGGTATGATACAAGTTATTATACGAGTATAGTATGAAGACTAGTACGACGTATAATACGAATATCGTACGAATGATATACGAAGAGATTACGAGAATACGAAAATACGAGAATGGAATGCGTAGAATACGATGAGTCTTAATGGACTTTGAGTTCATGGACTTTGTAGAATCCAATTGGACTTGGATTATGTCAAGCCCAAGTTAAGCCCAATAAGAATTAGGGTTAAGGCCCAAACCAAGAAGATAAACCGCGGATCGAACCGATGGGTAAACGGATGGGTAAAAACCATTGGGGCAACCCATAGGATGACCCATGGGCATGTGGGCCGGCCACTTGGCCACCAAGTAAGGGTGGTGGGCAAGTAAACTTGGTGGCTAAGGGATGGAGAAGGTGTGAATAGTAAGGAGGTTAGGAGGGGAAATGACTAAATTGCCCTAGCCTTGAAAATCTATAAATAGAAAGCTAAACTTTCATTTTCTAGGATTTTGAAAATCCTTGAACTTGAGAGAGAAAGAGAGAGCTCTGTTGGGAGAGGAAGAGGAAGAGATTGAGCATGAATGCTCGGATCAAAAGTGATCGAGAAATAGAAAAGCTCGCAAATCGTCGGCTTTGTCTAACGGAAGAGGATTAAAGAAGAACTATAATCTGAACCCTAGTTCTTCTAATTTTCTTTAAGTTTTTATGTTCAAAAACATAACTTAATGAATATAAGAAGTAGATGAAGTTAAGAATGATTTCATATGGTTGAAATCATGAGAAAATAAGAAATAAGAAATAAGAAATTTAGTTTATAAATTTCTTAAGTAAGTACAAGATACGTAAGGATTTTGAGCGATCCGAATGAATTTTATGAATGAATAGGTTAAATAAGTAAGGAATGATGTTCTATAACATCAAATTCTAAGAAAAAGTAGAATCGTAATCCAAAATATCGATTAAAATGAAGAACGAACGAAGAACACGAAGATCACGCGAAGAACACGAAGAATGTTATTGATGGACAAATTTAAACTCATCGTAATGTAATTGTTGTTGATGGACAAGTTTAAAACTATCGCGTATAAGTTAGTTGCTTATTTGCTTGGTTAGGAAATGTAGAAATGTTCATGGAGAACGGATTAAAACGGAGCTATAACGAAGTTATGGCGAAATTTTTGTAAAAGGCGAACGAGATTTAGAAAGTTAGCAAATGAACCCGAACGTGTAGGGTTTCATAATAATGTAAGAGAACGTATAAAACGTGAGTTGTGGACTCAAGAACGAATGAATTTTGAGTTCGGATGACCGAATTACGGACGAATGAACGAAGAACGTTAAAAACATTAAAATGAACAAAGAGTGAATATTAAGCCAATTGAATGGCATGTTAACGAATTCAGAACGAATTTCTGTCTATGGGTAATCGAAGTACGTAAGATAAGGAAGAGAATAACTTTGGAACAACTTCGTTCCGAGTTATAACGAAGAAGTTATGAGATCGGAAAGTAAGCGTCTCAAAATGAAGTTAACACTTAGAAAAAAATTTCGGGAAGATGGACTTGGCGCCGCAGCGCCAGTCATGCCTGGAGAGGTGGCACCAGCCATAAACTTCTGGAGAGTGGCGCCGCAGCGCGAGAGATAACAAAGGACTTGGCGCTGCAGCGCCAGGCCGGGAAGAGAGGAGAGAGAAGTAGGTCGCGCCGCAGCGCGAGAGGAAAGAAAGGGCACGGCGCTGCAGCGCCAGTGCATAGCAATGCCCAGAAATGAGATTTTTAGTTCTCAATTTATCGGGGGATGTGCAAGAAAGAAGTATGAACATATAGTTCACGTAATGTAACACTTAATCAAGTGTCTTAAACCTTTAATAAAGGTTGAACGAAAAGACTACGGTTCGGAACTGAATAACATTCTGATGTTATGACATGGCATTGTAAGATGAACGTAAAGCGTATAGACGCTGTGAACGCAACGTTGTTGCGAAGAACAATCGGTCTTAGCATACAACGAATAGTATGGCTTTGACATTAAGAAAGAATAATGAACATGGGGTTCATGGGATGGATAACAATTGAAAGCGATTAAAACCTTGAATAAAGGTTGAATGAGAGATTAAGAGACGAGCAACGCGAACGTTGAATATGTAAACGATCTTCGTAAATTGTATTCGCGTTTGACGAACGTTCTAAGTATACCCTAGTTGTATGACTTAGACGTTGATGAAATTAGTAAGTAAGATACGAATGGTATCAAGAAAGCCGTAATGTAGTGAAGAATGTTGATTAACCGTGAATGGTGAAGAAACTGAGTTGAAGACAATAACGTATAACGTTAAGAAGCTGAGTTAATAAGTATAACTTGGATAAACGTTTCGAGTTGAAGGAACCTGACGTCGTAAGGTATGAATAAGTTCATATAAAATGTTTAACACTATGACCTCGTAGTATTGACATTGAAGGATCGTTCCAAGTATACAAATGACTGTATGACTTAGACGATAAAGAATGAATCCTGAGGTTTGGTATTTAGTTGCCAGGAAGCCATAAGAATTAAGAAGTTGATTTAACGAACATTATAGTTTAATGGTTCGTATAAGTTAAGAGAAGTTAGGTTGTAGTACAATCGTAACCTTTGATGGTTGACATATGGGAGCTAGGCTAAACAATTCCTTCAGAGAGCGAAGGTATATACGAAACTGGCAACCGATCTAACTCACTGTGATGGCAGTGTAGATGAGACGAGAACTTGTTTGTTGGCTGTTTGTGGGAAACCACTCAGAGTACCATATGGACTACTAGCAAAGAAGCGATGTGTACTGAGTCCTAAGAGAAGTATAAGAAGAAGATAAGAATGTAAATCATCAAAGATGATAAATGTATGAATAAGACATCTCAGTATGTCATGAAACCGTAAACCGGTAATGAAAGTTAGTCGCGTAAGCTAAAATTACAATAACGCGAACCTTAAGAAGTAAAGTTAAGTAAACCAATTCGTAAGTCAAGTATATGACTAATTGGTGTACGTGTTATTTTCTTATGTGTTACATAGGAATGGGAATGAGCAGTTCAGCGTAAGCTGTAGCTGTGCGTAAGGCAAGTTTCCTAACTTCATTCATATTTTAAATGAATGCTAGTTTCTTAAACTTCTCAGATGTTGAACTTGAGAAGTTTTGTCTATGTGCGAATGTGCGATATTTGTACAAGGTGGTAGAATGTATGAGGTCTTGTGCCACAATGTGAGCACTTCGGTGTTTCTATGAAATGAACTGTTTTATGATCGAACTGTTCAATACAAGTATGCTCGATTTATTCATGGACCATTATTGTTAAGTCTGTGCTGATGATTCTAGCCAGACAGAATATGTATGAAAAAGGTAGAAGAATAAAAGTATTTCAAAGTGAAAGTGTGTATGGTTTTAAGATGATAAGAATCGAGACTATTCCTATTATTCAAGCTACTCATAACCTTTGTTCGGTTATTGAAGTTCTAAAGAAATGTTAGAATTCTGAACTTGTTTGTTCAAACTGTGATGACTTGTTGGGCAATTGAATGCTCACACTTGCTTTAAATGAAAAACATTTTCAGCGAACGATGTTAGAAAGAACTTAAGGATCCCGTAAAGATCAAGTTAAGCGGTATCCAGACGAAGTGCCATTCAGTATGTGAATGTGTGTGAAGATCAAGTGAAGACTTGTAATGTAGAAAGATGAATTAAACTATAGACTAGTTTAATGAACTGTATGTATCCTTGGTGGCGGATAAGATGAAAGGAATAATGTAATTATCATTATTTGTAATGAGAAAGGTTATAAGGTTTCGAGAACTTGAGAATTGAGAATATATGTTGTTATATTTCAGTATATAATGATGTATGTTGGATGAATGATGTACTCGTGACGTACGGAATTCGGGTGTGAAGATAGACCAGATTTCGGGTCGTTACAGGTTGGTATCAGAGCTGATAGGTTATAAACCTTAGGTATGAGTACCTAAGACTATAATCGTAAAGAGAAGGATAAGAAGATCACCACGTGATCATAGTAAATCGTAGTAACAGATGAGCTATTAAATGATGAATGATTTATAGCTAATGCTATAAATGAATGGTACTACGAATTAGTACGGGAAGAAGAACTCAGATTGAGTTGTAAAGGATAGTATACGAATTAAAGAAAATTTGTATTAAGTAAAGAAAAGGTAGAAGTTGTAAAATTTTAATTGAGGACTCATGTGATGGCTGAGTTGTATGAACCTTTGTTATGGGCAGAGGTTTATGCTTTGGTGTACCAACTGCTCAGTTTATTACAATGATAATCACTGGAATTGGTCGCGCTATTAAGATGTATATGACGAGAAGGTGAATCTTTTCTCATGTATATACTTGATAGGTAGAGAAGGTTAAGGTAGGTGCGAGTTCTTAAACTCATACTTATGGTAAGTTCGTGACTCATAATTATATGGTATGTTTTCGAACGTCTCAGCGAATGGACGTGTGACACCCCCAAATTCGGGTTACCTGACCCCCGAGTTTGGTGTTCACGATCCACAATATAATACCATTTAACTACCCATTCATATATAAATAGGATTACAAAAGTCATTAACATAAGTTGTTAATACATAAGTCCTAGGTCCACTAACTTTAACATTATAAAAATACCCCTTTAGATATACAAAAATGGTTTACAATACAATACAACATAATAATATTATTCATCATAATTAATTTATAGCTATGCCTTTTCCCTTGTTCTTCTTAGCAGCACCTTCTGCAACTTCGTCCCTAGCTGAAAAGTTTTATTTATAGCAAGGGTGAGCAACAAGTTTGCCCCGCAAGTTAAGACATACAATAAAGATATAGAAATCAATATCAATTGTTCTAACATTCTCCGCAACAATAATCGGATAATAAAATAGTGTAACGCTTTCAAGGTTTTCTACGATATGCAATGAATAATCAAGAATTAATTCTACGCAATTACAAAGTAGAATATTTTCCAGATTTATGCTGAGCGATCACACTAGATCTAAAAGTTATTTTTCTCGGGTATCTATCAAAGATTTACTTTGATACATACGCAGGAGTATCAGATAACCATAAAGATTAAATCATACCCCTCTGCAAGTACTTAGAGCCGGCCAACTCCTTGTACCCTATATTATGCATAATACTTAACAGCGTGCAATGGTCGAATATACGACCTAAAATGTTCTCTTTATATAAAAGGTTGTTCTTCTCAGTCTCAAAATCAAGATTTTGATTTAACAACAAAATACTGTGATTTCAAATTCAATCTACTTATCAATCTAGCCGAAACAATTGGCATCGATCTATCAATAACAATTGATTTCTCTTCTCGTATTTATCAAGTTCTAACAAATGTTCGTCTAGCCAGAATAATTAGCTAAGACATTTCTCAATATAATTTCATAATAAACAGGAATTATCTGTACTGTCAATATTAGTTTCTGCAGATATAAATATCCAACAACAATAATTCTACGAATATATATTTTCCGAATCAGTAATTCAATTTGAATTTTAATCATGCATTAACTGCGAATAATCAACAATAAATTCCCTGGACATGGTATAATTATCAATAATTAACCATTAACATAATTGAATGAATATAACTCAAGGTTGAGTTAGGAAACTTTCCTTTCGCGTTGATTACAGCTACACAATATAATTAACTGCGTTCGTAAGACCTATAATCAACAATATCGGTCTCACAATTAGTATAATCATTTATAACACGTAACACTGTATTCTACAGTCAAACTTCTCATAGGCACATTACCACATAGCCACATTAGTGTTTATAACCTATATAAACACTTATCCAGTTTAACTATTTCGGTCTAGTTAGACATCGGTCCATTCTCGGTGTTCTGGTCACCTTATCCGACAATTAACACATTGGTTGTCAATTAAACTTGGTCTCTAAGCTTCAATATTATTTTAGATAAGTCAAATATCGTTTATAATATTTTCCGGAAGATTTTAATAATTTATAAACAATTACTATAATTTATAATAATTTTTCATTTTTAAATGATTTAATTATCAAATAATCTTATCATTATTAATATTTAATAATATAAAAATATTAATAACATACTTGTCAAAATATTAAAGTTATTGATAATAACTTAAAATATTTTTAAATCATCAATATTCTACTTAAATGATTTTTAAAGTAATTAAAACTATTTTTAAATCATCACCATTAATATTAAAATATTAATAAAATTATTATCCAAATATTAAAAGTCATTAATTATAACTTAAAATATTTTTAAAATATTTTTCTCACTTTTAAATGATTTTTAAATCAATAAATTATTTTTAATTCATTTATTTAATATCATAATTAAATAAATTTAATATCATTAATATTAATTTATTAATGAGAATTCTCCAAAAATATTGAAAATTATATTTTATAATTTAAAATATTTTCTAACACTTTATTCTTATTTAAAATAATTTTTCATAATATTAAATTATTTTTTTCTAATTTATTTAATACACTAATTAAATAAATTAAATATTTTTAATATTTAAATAATTATAAATATTTATAATGAAAGGAATGATTATAAATAATTATAAGTCACTCTTGTAAGATGAAAAGAATAATGTAATTATCATTATTTGTAATGAGAAAGGTGATAAGGTTTCGAGAACCTGGGAATTGAGAATGTATGTTGTTATATTTCAGTATATAATGATAAATGTTGGATGAATGATGTACTCGTGACGTACGGAATCCGGGTGTGAAGATAGGCCGGATTTCAGGTCGTTACACCATGCGTCTAGGTTATGATAGATATCATATGCCCACAGAATTATCTTTGGTTGACCCAATAAACCCCAAAAAAAATGAGAAGATTACTATCATATTCTTTCCAATGGTGAGTCTTCTCTTGACATATCATTATCTCCACCGTCTCTAATTGAGAATTATAATTTAACCAAACTCCAAGATCATATAGGTAGTGCTTGTAGATATACTCAGCAAGTGGATGTGCACAACCATGTCTTATGATAACACGAGGTTGTATGTCATTAGACATTTTGTATGAACGTTGGGTTCGCCTCACCCTAATTGATTCACCAAATATAACTACTAAATGATGTATAGAATACAACACACTTTTCTATACTGTTTAGGGAGAACCACCACAGCTAGAGACCACCGTTCTATTCTCCTGTTACCCCCGCTCGACCCAGCTACACTCTTATTACCTGAAAGAAATTGTGACGCAAAAGAGTGAGCACAACTAGCTCAGTAAAGAATATCATAACTAAAGATAATTAAATTATCAATAGCCTTCGTCAGAAATAAATCAGAGATTTAGAACATATGGTAGATGATAAAAAATTTTAACCATAGTTACAGCGGAATGAGCAATCCATTAGAAGAGTCAAATAGACCATAATGTCTATTATCTTCTCTATGTTAAAAGTCCACCAACAATATTTTATCCCTGTAACATCAATCAACAGTTCCTGTCCACAATCATATGAATAACTCATAATCATATTTGTGCTTCCAAATTCCTTTTCTCATCCAGAACGAAGATAATTTTTATCACCTGTCTTTACCTGAAACATCAAAGATCATGGTTATACCAAATTACAGTTCATGTTCATAATCATACCAAATAATTCATCTAGGCACTACAGCCAAAGATATTCATTAACCATTTATCTTTGCACTACTGGCCAAAGATATTAAACAACAGACCATCTTTGCACTACATGCCAAATATATTCAACAACAGATCATCTTTGTACTACGAGCCAAAGATATTCAATAACAGGTCATCTTTGCACTACGGGCCAATGATATTCACATCTCAAAGAAACACATAATCATTTCAGAATTTATATAAACAATAATTATAACCATGTTGATCAATTCACCTTTGCACTAAAGCTAAAAATATTCAATTGTAAATTCAATGGTCATGATCATACCAGTCAACGATTCAACTTTGTACTACTGGCCAAAGAGAACCCATAGTCACGATCATACCAATAATCTACCCATCTTTATACTCAAGTCAAAGAGAAATTTCATCACCAGGATTATAAAAATGTTATATATGATAATAAAAATAATATGATCAAAACATGAATTTAATTTCAAGAGTAAGATTCATAAATCAACGATAATTTGGTTAGTAAAAGAAACCAATTTTGTCGTAAATAGTACCCGTGAATAGTAACTCGTGAATAGTAACTCATGAATAGTAACTCGTGAATAGTAACTCGTGAATAGTAATCCCGACATGAAAAAGGTAGAAATTTCACAATAAAATTCATACTAAAATTTCGGTATAATGATATTGAAAAAATAACATTTCTTAAACTTATAAACAATTTATTTTAATTGTTTACACTTTACTAAAATAATGTATTTAATCATCATAAAATGTCAAACTCATAAGATTTCATCACCAATAACCAAAACCCTCATAAAAAATCTGCATATACCACATATATGATTCTCAAGCCATAAAATCATATATTCCAATTTTCTTCCTTCACATAACATATTTAGTTCATTTATTCATAACTAGTCCATTTTCATGAAAAATATCAAATCAGTTCCAAAAATATTTCTTTTCTGAAATTTAGCAAAATATAGTCCCATATTGAACATATATTTTTCTCAGAAATTTTAAAATTTATTTACTATTTTTCATATGGCCAAAACCCCCAAAAATTTAGACATTTATCATAAATTGTCCTTTTATCCAAAAATTTCGAAATTCACAGAGTATACTGATATTATATAAATGTACTCCCAATAAAAATTTTATCAATTTTAGAGTTAACCACAAGGAGTTATAAGTGGTTACTTTTAAAATAGTCTTTTCTCATAAAATTCATAACTCTTTATCTATACATCCAAAAATCACCATTTTTTGACACAATCAATAAAACATATCAAAATATCATTTTAAATTTTTCCAGAATTTTCTGAAAGTCGAAAAAATTACGAACTGAAAAACATAACAACCCTTAAAATTCCTTACTATCCCTTACCTCAAAAGAGCAGTACCGGAATCTCGGATATAACGCTGAACGAACTTGCACCGTATAGCAATACTCAAGATATCTAAATACTCACAAGAATACGCTCGATAATATAGAGAGAGAAAGAGAGAGAAAACTTTAGTTTCTGGTGTGAATTTTAATTATAACCTAAACACCCTATTTATAGGAAAATACTTAGAACACCAAATCAGAAAATTTAATAAAATATTAATATATTTTTTATAAATTCCTTCACACACCTAAGTCATCTGATTTCAGCCATTAACATGTGCAAATGGTGCCCACAAAATGTAAAAAACGTTTTTCTTAATATAATTATTTAAAACTTCCAAAAATCAATTATTCTGGAACTTCGAAACTTCAATAATTCATAATAAATAGCCCTTTTGTCAGAAAAATTCAAACCACATATATTTTTCATAGGAAATTTCATTATCTACAACTTTGCAGAAGAAAGGTTTTCCAAATTCCAAACAGAAATTGACCGAAATCCATAAACAGGCGATTTTACAAGCTATAATCAAATTTCAGTCAAGAAATGGGGTCCACCGACACACAAAACATGTGTTAATCATTTAATGCAACAAAAATACTCTTTCTCCTCATATACTCATATATCCCACATTCATTATAAAAATATCACCATTATTATATTATTAAAATATAATAATATATTTAAATGAATTATTTTATCAGAAAAAAATAAAATATTAATTTTCATCAATTGTCACATTAAAAAATTTTTCCATCTATATCCACATAAAATTAATATTTTTCTCATCACGTAAATCAATAATTAATAATTCACAAATAATATTACAGAATCACAATACTGACAACCAGGCAGTTCCCAGGAAAGAGGGGGCTTTCCAATAAGGATTTCTTCTTACTGGCGCGCAATTAGGTGACCAAACCTCTCCTTAGACAGAACTTTCTAGACATTGCCAATAATGTTATCTAATAATATTATTCAGATAATATGAATTATTGCTCCGACAATGGAAAATACTGTGTAGTGACAATTATTGAAACAACAGTAATATAAAATATCAACGCAACAATTATTGAATCAATAAAATAAAATACTGAACAGTAATAACTGTAACAATTATTGAGTAGTCTCTTCTTACGTAAGAATCAATAATTGGAACAATACCGTGTGCTACTGTGCGACAATGCGTATTACTGTGCTTTAACCATCGTGTATTCCAACAGTGTTAACGGTAACAACTACGCCGTTATTTATAAAAACTCATACTTGTCGTTTTTTTTCCATCAAAAAATTTTCCGTTGCGGGGCCCACAAAAAGCTGCGACGTCGTACGAATATTCCCCGACAGGAAGAATATTCCATGACCAAAGGAATATTCCCCGACAACAATGAGTATTTTATAACCACTTGCTTATTTGAAATATTTACATATATCACCCTTTACTTTAAACTTTTATCAATTTAACTATTTATTAAATAGAAAAATTGAATACTTATATTTCATAAAATTCGGGGTCTTACAACAATCAACCAACCTCAATTCAAGAAAATCAATGGCGGCTTCCAATGTTATATCTGGTTACAACTCTACTTCGACGAATTCAAGACAGCTGACCCTTAGTTCCACAAGATTCTATCTCTTCTAAAGAAAGCTGGTCTTGAAGAAGCTCTAAGCACCAGCACAAGGATCTACCCAAAGCTGGTGAAAGAGTTCTACAACAATGGAGTCTTTAAGGACGACATAATCACTACAAGGGTCAAGGGGGAACAAATTAAACTAAAAGCTGAAGATATAAACATAGCCCTAAGTTTCAAATCAAAGGGACTCGCATCTATGGATGTCATTGACTTCCATGAAGGTCTGAAAAAGATGCATCACACGAAGTTTCAGAACGTTAAGGGATACAAGAAAAAAGAGCCAGAAGTATGAATTTCTGGCCGATATTGTTGGGAAGTGTATATGCTATAAAAGCTCTGGCCACAACTCTGTAAATGAAGTTTAACTAAAGCTCATGACATCAATCTGCTTCAAAATTCAACTCAACTATGGGGCTCTGTTCACATATTGGATTGGGAAAATGCTCTATGGGAGGTTCATAAGCATAATCCTGCAATCTGCCTTGGGTGACAAAATTGGGGACAACGAAGGGGAACCCATTAACCCAAACAGAAGAATGACCCATCAGTTGCTTCAAAACTGGAAAAGAAACCCTGTAGAAAATGTTAGAATGATGTCTGAATCCAGTGGAAGGACTGGTGAAGCAAAGGTATCTGGGCTACCAGGAAATATGTCTGTAGTGAAGGAAGGTGAAGAAGAAGAAGAAATTAATCAAGAGGAACCCATTGCTTTGATCAAAAAAAGTAAGGGTAAGAGGAAAATGAAAGTTCAAACAATAGAAGAGCCTCAAGGCTTAACCCCTGATGCGCCCCAAGAGAGTTCGGGCACTGAAATTCTAAAGAAAATGAAGAGGAATGAGCAGTAGTCTGAAGAGGAAGAAGATATAGTCACCATCTCTCAGCTGCTAAAGAAGGGAAAACACAGCCATAAAACCAAGAAATCTGCACTCTCTTCGATCATAGAGTCATTATCGATCGTTGAGTCCAAACTTATCATCACTCCTGAGGTGGATGCTGCAGCAGTATCTCAGCCTAAACCAACTGTCAGGGCTGAAACTGAGGAAAGCATCAAGGCTGAAGCTCAGCCCAAAAAGACAAAGAGAAAGCATGTCAAGAAATATGTTCTTGAAAATGAGATAGCTGAAGGAAGAAGAAAGAAAAATAGCTGAAGAAAATGAGCTTCTTGAAATCCCTGCACTAGTAAGAGCTCCAGCTGAGGAGAAGCTGCCTAAAATACAAATGAATGATCAGATTGAGGGGGAGACTCTCGAAGTCCCTGTGCCAGAAAAAGCTACAACTGAGGGGGAGATATAAGAAGATATGGAAATTGAAGGCGTGAAAGCTATGAAGGTAGAAAGGGCTGAAGATCTGATAAGAAATGAGGAGATGTTTGAAGTGGTGGAAATTTCAAATGAAGAAAGCAAAGATCGGGAAGAAGAAGAGGATGATGAAGTTGAGATTATAGCAGTGGGTTGGGATGGATATAGGAGACCTAACTATAATTAGTTGTTCTCCTACTTACCAATGATGCCCTATCACAGAGTCCAAATTCTTAACTCCTGGGAACACATAATCTGAACTTTCAAAGCATATCCAACAATCTCAGTGCTAGCTTATGGATTCCCAGGCAACCTCACGTCTGCTCAGAAGCTGATCACTAACCATCCTTCTTCAGAAACCATGCGTGAGGTACAATCGATTCCCATCTCTTTCAGAGTTAGTCACTATCCTCCATCAAATTTCAACCAATTCTACGAATTGCCAAGATGGTTGGAAGTGATTCCTCACCTACTAAACCAATTTCCAACTATAGAATCTCATCATTTTGTAACTAATGAACCAAATACACCTAACTTTATATTGATATCATCTCCCACCATTTCTCACTTTACGAATATCGATCCTACTTAAATCGTATAGTCACCCACTCAACCAACACCAGCAACACCTCCTCCCAAAACCCAAACCCCAATACCTGCACCTCCTTCGGATATTCCTTCCTCCTCAACCAATAATTATTTTGATCTTGATCTTGCTCTTTACAATCTGCAAAATCAAAATACAAGAGCATCTCCTAAAAACACTCAGCAAATTCTTGAGCTTCTCTCAGATCTTCCTACTAAATTTGAGCTAACCAATGCATCACAGAAAGTGACCAAAGATATTTAAGATGATCTTGAAACTCACTCTCTGCTCGTGTATACAAGGCTGAATCACTTGATAGATGATGCCAACACCCTTCCCAGCAATCTGAGTTCTGAGCTTTCAAATAAGCTTAGGGAGATCATCAAGGAAATGATCAACAACATTAATGAAAGGGATCAAATTCACTTTCAGTCTGCCCGAAAGCACAAGAAAATAGTTCTCCTTCTGCAGGAGACTCGGGAAACTCAAAATAAACTTGTGATGGAAAGCCTCTCAAGCCTACGAACCTCAATAAAAGAATTCCAAGAATATTCAATGAGTCAGATAAAACAAATAGACACTGTCTTGGTTATTCTACAAAAGAACAAGTCTCGAACTGATTCTCTAGTTTAAGAAAATTGTGAAGAGATTACTCAATCCAGGAATCAGCTCCATAAACTTGTCCAAGCATGAATCGTTTGTTTGAAGACATTCGAACCCTTGATGCTGACATAAAGGGGGAGGAGAGAAATGAAAAGGCAGAGGGAAACTCATTGCTCAATCTTCAAGGAGCCCTCCCTCAAGACAGCCTCGCCATCAGACTTCACGGCCTGAACAGCAGCAGCGCCAGCTAATTCTCATGGTACAACCGCTAAGGAGTCGAGGAGCATCTCCTAGCTCACAAGGGGTAACCACTATTGGTCTAAACATTCTGATTAGAGATCCTACCTTCATGAATAGACATGATCATGGAGAAATGCTAAGTCAAAGCGAGCTGGAAGATATTGCATGGAGAGATGAAGCCAACAGGAGAAGGAGAGCTGCAGAGCATGCCAATCCTCCAAGGAGCAAAAGGCAGAAGAAATAGAGATAAGATGGAATTTATTTCTTATTGATGTAAGTAAGCTTTATTGTAATATCTGTGCTTTATTTCTTATTCTCTAGAGATTTCAGCTGCTCACTGAAACACTAAGTCATATTTACTTTCAAGCAACTGCATCTAGAAATTAATGATCATGATACAAATCTCCTTGGTTATGTCAACATCAAATTGGGGGAGATTGTTGGGAATTGCATATTTAAATTTGATGTTGAAAGTAAATAAACATGCTTATATGTAAAGTCCTTCAAGGAATACATGTACAAGGACTTAGTGGTAGATCAAAACTTGTTAGGTTTAATCTGTGCTTTATGTTTATCATTCTGTAAATGAATATATAGAAGAAAAGATCAAAGTTGTTAAGTTGATCTATTTTGAGATGTAATAGATAGGCTTCAACAGAATCGTAGTCTGTCGAGCCAGCCAAGAGTTTGTAGAAACCAAGGCAAAAACGTAGAGTATTAAGAATCATAGTTTGTCTACTTTGGAGGGCCTCTCCCAAAATCGAAGAGTGGTCCAAACGCCTGCCGAGCCAAATCAAGAATCGTATTCTACTTTCGGAAGTGTAGAGTCTGCAAATCAAGCAAGCAAAGATCGTAGTCTACCAGTTCTTAAGAGAAATCGTAGTTCTTTTCTATCAGTCGGTATCAAGCACTAATGTGACAAGACCCCACGATCATGATCGTGGTGCATCATCTGTCTACATCAGAAGCATCGAGATTTGTCCATTTGTTGAAGATTTAATTACAACAAATGTGAAATGGATTATATACATTGAGACTCTCGGGATTCCCAATGACCCAACACTCATCCTTAGTATATAACAAAGAAACGTATTGAAGAATCTAAGGAAAGTACTACATGTCAGCTGAAAACACCTTTTCAAGTGTTAGGTGAGATAGCAATCTGCTGTGTCAGTGGGCCAGACGGCTCAACAAAAGATTTCCAGGAAGTCACCATCAGTGCTCAGAAATGTCAAACACAATTAATGCTTCAATGGATTTCTTCAAACGGACATATTTCAAAGGCACCTTATATACAAATCAGATGCAGATGCAAAAAAAAAAAAGCAAGCACACAATAAAAAGCTGAAGAACACTCAACGCTCAACTCTACAATCAAGAAAGAAAGCTTGCTCAGCTACTCAGTTCTTTCGAACATATGCTTAACAGTAACTGAGTAGCACAATCCAAAGAACTCAACTCTCATCAAGTGTATTCCAAGTCTACTGGACTTGAAGAGTTTTAAGTGAACTAAGAAGTTCCAAGACTATTGGTCTTGAAGGAATCTGTGAGATTCAAAGATTGTAAAGACATCCTTAGTGGATTCCTACTCGAGGAGTAGAAGAGTGGACTAGGAGCCTTGAGTGCTCTGAACCACTTAAATTCTCTGAGTCTTTTATATTCTTGCTTTAAATGATATATTTATTATAATTGTCTGTTAACTATTAACTCAGTTTATCTTAAAGGGGAACAAACAAAGCATATATTCCGCTGTAATTGATTAATAAATCTTATAGTATTTTTGAAAAAAAAAAGAAATTTTAAAATATCTATTCAACCCCCCTTATAGATAACTATTGTGCCTCTGGGAACTAACAGTATATGATATTTGTTATTTCCAATGAAATTTCCCATGAAAAATTCTGTCAGAATTGTTCAATTGCAATAATGTGGGCCCTGGTGGTTATTAAAGCATTTTACTTAGTCAATTCCCCAATATTAAAATAAATTAAGTAGCATTTACTTAGTTTTGCACTACTAAATAAAATACATAAAATAAAATAAATTTAATAAAATAAATATAATAAAATTAAATTAAATAATATAAAATAAACTAAGTAGCATTTACTTAGCTTTCTATTGATAAAATAAACTAAGTAGCATTTACTTAGTTTGACACAATTAAAATAAACACAATAATACTCTCTCTGTATTCATACATATATAAATGTACTATACTTTAGAACTTAGAAACCCGTTTGTTAAGTAGAACAGAATGTCGAATAGTAGTCCCCATATATATATATATATATATATATATATATATATATATATATATATATATATATATATATATAATCAAATACAGTTCTCATAAACTAATTAGCATTTATTTAGTTTTCCAATGGTATAATAAACTAAGTAGCATTTGCTTAGTTTGCCGCAATCTTCAATAAACTCAATAATATTTTGGGACTTAGAAACCCATTTCACATTCACTCATTAGGAGTGAATGTCAAATAGTCCCCAATTTGGGATTGTTACTAGATGTTATGCCTCTCACTTAGGCCGGTGCCAATACAAAACAGTTCATTTTTTGTTGTTTTGAGGATTTGTCGGCTGTTATCTCTACATGTTCTTCGAGTGCATACTTAGATTAAGTTATCTTAGTCTATTTCGTGTACTTGGAGACCATGGGGAGGTGTTGTCAAAATTTTCTTAAAACAGTAGAAACGTGCTTAACGTGTTGTCTAGAGGAGACGCATCCAAGAACGGGATAGAAGCCTGAATTACCCATGTCCTATAGAGTGGAGATCCTAGAAAAATATACTTCATGCATGGACCACAATTACAGAAAGATCCCTGTACCGAATGCTTATTTTGTGCAGTTAAAGATGTCAGCCGACCGGAGTTACCTATTGATGGGATGGGCTTAGTGTCAGCTTATCATGATGGGGTGTCTAACTTTTTGAACAAAGCAACAGAACATGCTGATGATTTAAACGAAAAAATACGATGTCCGTGTGTCAAATGTAAAAATCTTATCTGGAAGAAAGTCAACGAGATTAGATTTGACTTATTTTCCCGTGGCTTTTTGGATGGGTACACCCTATGGATTCATCACGGGGAATCAGCTGAGTTGCGGGAACTTTCAAAATAATATAGAACAACTAGTTCACGGGGATTTAATTGCGGATAACTATGATGATGTGGAGATGTTGGTCGATGCATATGGGCCTAACACTATAAATTAGGCCGATAACGAGAATGTGTCAGGCAATGCTCAACCAGAACCAAATGATTCAGCTGCTACCTTTTACAAGATGTTATATGAATTGGGGGTCCCATTGTATCCTGGAAATGATAAGCACACCAGGCTATTTGCAGTGACTAAACTCTTACACTTTAAGAATGACAATGAATGCAGTGAAAGAGGTTTCAATGATTTGCTTACTCTTATTAACGATTTTTTACCTAAGGATCATATTTGCCTGCGAATTATTACGAAGTGAATAAGATGGTCAAGGGGTTGAATATGGGGTATCAGAAATCGATGCTTGTGAACAGGATTGCATGTTATACTATGGGGCAGACAGAGAAAAGGGATAATGTGATATATGCAACTTGCATCATTACAAGGTGACAAAACGTGGGGGGAAGGAGAAACAAGTGCCCAAAAAGATCTTACGTTACTTTTATATTGCACCGAGACTTTAACGGTTATTCTTGTCATCCCACACGTCGTATCATATAACTTGGCATAGAACATCGAGCCTGGTCAGCTGACTCACCCTGCAGAGAGAGATGAATGGAAGAAGTTTGATTAAACTTTTCCAGAATTTATAGAGGATGATAGGAATGTAAGGCTTGGCATAGCTACGGATGGGTTTTACCTATTTAATAATTTTAGCTAGCCCTACTTTGTTTGGTCAGTGATAATGGTAGCTTACAATATTCCACCGTCAATCTGCAAGTGGGATCCATATTTGTTCTTGACTTTACTCATACCGGGGGATAAAAATCCTACAAAAGACATAAATGTGTACCTCAGACCGATAGTCGATGAACTTAAGATGTTGTGGGAGACGGGTGTTCAGACTTATGATAAAGTGAAGTAGCAAAATTTTGTTATGAAGGCAGCTTTGTTGTGGACTATCACCGACTTTCTGGCACTTAGGATGATTAGTGGTTGGTTAACTCACGGGAAGCTGTCATGTCCAGTATGTATGAGCATTTTAGAGACGTTATTTCAGGCCCATACAAACTAATAAGTTCGTTTTCTAGTTGCATCGTGAATGGGTATAGATTCAAGGTTGATGACTTGAATGAAATGACATCATTTAATTCTGGCGTTATCGTGTTGGGAAGTTGCTACCAAGACTCTGAGTCCAATTACTATGGATGATTAGAGAAAGTGGTTGTACTCAATTATCCCAAGGGTAAAAAGGTTGTTACATTCAGGTGTAGCTGGTTTGATATGGTTAAGGGTGTTAAAATTGATCGTAATAGAATCGTCACGGTAGACATAAAGTCAAAAATACAGTCTAATGTTGTATTCGTTCTAGCCAGCCAAGTCACTCAAGTGTACTACACCCCGAATGTCTTAAATACTAGAAGCCCTTGGTATACAATTGTCACAACAAAGACTCGTGCTTTTGATGGTACTATCTGTCTGGAACAGATGAGCCGTTGAAAGAACAAATTAGCAATCCTGAGGTAGATGTGCTAAATGATGATGATGAGGTTGGTGACTACATTGACATACCTGGTGTTGAAGAAGACGAGGAAAACTTGGTTGTCAATGACTATATAGTTGTACACGAAGACGACAAGTACAAAACTGACACGGATTACGAATAGCCAGATTCAGATGAAGAAGGTGAGTTTGATTCTGACGGATTTGATGATGTACGTAGTCTTAACGTATGTAATTTACTAATAGGAACGTGTCTCTCACTTATCTAAATTAACTACAACTTAATTAATTACTTCATATGTTGGTGGAGATGTTACTTATTATGTTGGTTATTTCAGTAGTAGGCTGATATATGGCTAGAAATAGTGGGGGAGGTCGCCGTGGTGGTGGTCATTCAGGAACTGATGATGGTACCCACGTCGAGGGATCATCATCAGCTAGCATAAGTTTCCAAACTTAAATAATTATCATTAGTTTTATTAAATTGTTTATAGCATATATGAAAATAGTATATTTACATTAATGTCACTTATACAGATAGTGTTTGTCGACGTTAGCGAGACACTAACCTCGACTTATTTGGTCAGCCGTCGACACAGCCACACGTTGTCCAGGTAGATGTCGACTCGGGGCAGTAAGTATCACTTTTAATATGCCAATTGTAAATAACTAACCTGTATATATATTATTACATTATTAAAATAACACATTTTTTTATTTCTCTCGTATTATATTGTAGTATCTTGGACACCATCGCTAAGGCGGCGCTACACACCATCTGCCTGACGCACCTGCCTATTGGTTGTATGCGATTTAGCCAGTTCGCCCAGTATGATGCCTTATTTATGGACACTGTGCTGCGTAATTTTCACGTAAGTTGAATTACATAGCTTAAAGTAAACATTATCATTTACCTTTATATACTTTTCAAATGAATTCTGATATGTCAATACAACTTTTCTTATAGATTTATTTTAGATATTAGGAGGGCATATCTCTAGCAGTCGGCGACAGTGTTATTACTACATATGTCGCAAAGAACTACTCCGACTGGTTTTACGAAATGAGACAACGGGCTGCCCGGGCAGTTGGCGAGCAAATCGGGATTACGATCAGAAATCATCAACCCTGCATTGTTTCTGATCTGGCTTGGGAGGCTATGTGTCGGCACTGGGATGATCAGGTGTTCAAGAAGAAGTCAGAGCAAGCAAAGAAAAATCGCAGCCAGCTCCGAGTCGTACACACGACTGGCTCACAGTCCTTTGAGGAGGTGAAGTCAGTAAGTAATACGTATTTTGTTGTTTAGTTAGTCATTTGTCACTAACATACTTGATACACTTTTGATTGTCTTAATTATTAGGCCATGATCGAGAGCTTGGGCCGACCTCCTACGATGAGCGAGTTTTGGAATATAGCTCATACCCCTAAGGACTCTCGCATATCTCCTGCAACATTGGCTATATGGGTAAGACTTAGGTTGTGTTTGATAAATCTAGGAATTAAGATCTGAATGATTATGATGTCTTAATAAATTAGATCATCTGAATGGTTATGAGGTATGAATTTAAAAAATTGTTTGATAACTAAAAAGTAAGTTGTCTCTTAATGACACTATTTTACCATTTTAAAAGGTAAAAATTTATTTAATAATTTTAAATATTCAATTTAATAAAAATGAGTGCATAATATTGTTGAATATATTTATATAAAAAAATTATCAAAATTTTTTTATTAAGAGATACATCTTAATTATTAAGATTTCATTTTCTGTTTTACTGATTAAGAGGCATTCAGAGGTAATAAAAAAAAAATAGCATCATGTCTCTTAGCGAATAAGAGACAGCCCATTAAGAGGCAATCAGATGTAAATAAACAACACCTTAGTCTAAATTTTAAGCTATTATTAATATTAGATAATTAATAAAATGATATAATTAACTCACATATACAAATAACATTACAGGATCGATTTCAGATGTTTCGAGACGTCTGTCTAGCTGAGTTGCGGGCTGCTAGCTAGGGGGGATCCTGAGCCGTTAGATTCCACCACTCCTCTACCTGAGATTGAGTTATCTCGGGAAGAGGAGCTGAAACTATGGGTTGCGTCTCAGGACCCCCCTTCTTCGAGTACCGGCAGGTATTGCGTGCTGGACCTGCCGAGGATACCCGAGTATACCCTACTTAGAGGTAATATATGATATATCTCAAGTTATAAAATAAAATAAAATTTATATATACTACGTAATAACTTGTTTAATATCGCAGGCTCTAGCTAGAGCCAATGTCCGAGAGCACCAGTTGGACCATCTCATACGGGCGCTAGCTTGGACGAAGTGCTCTTCCAGAGGGTTATAGCGGCGGTCTCGGATAGGTTTCAGAAGGATCTGGTTTTCCAACGTTAGCACTTGCCTAGCCATGCTCGCCTTCACCAGCTGGCACATGATATTGCAGTAGGGGCCACCGCAGAGAGTACGAGATTACCGTCGGAGCAGTTCGTCGCGTTAAGCTCCGAGGTGCTCCGGATAGTTGTTACCCTACTATTGGAGGCTTATGCTGATCAACCCGAGTGACGTCAGGTATTCTGCATATTATTTTATTTTCATTTAGTAGTCTTTTAATTCTCACATATATATAGACTAATGATTTCATTTAGCAGTTTTTTAATTCTCACATATATATAGACTAATGATTTATATTTTTAATCCTATCTGCAGGGTGGCGATGGCGATGAGACGGACGTTGACACTGATACTCATACACCAGAACAGCAACGTCGTCCACCCCCGTCCGATGATCCTCCTCCTAGCTAGTTTTACACGCTCGTTTGTATAGATTGCACTCATTACATTGTAGAACATTTGTACATTTCGTTTAAAAATGAGTTAATTTGTACGAATTTTGTAAAACATAACAAGTTTTTGCTCATTTTGTTGTTAGCATAGTATTTATTGTAATTCTTGATGAGTTAGTTACGTGTTGGGATAAAACAGATAGCGTATATTTGGTATTAGCGTATATATTGTTACTGGCTATGTGATGGGATAAAATAGGTTTTTACAGTTATTTTGAATGTGAAATATAGTATATATTATATTGTATATATTGTTGGGATAAAGCAGGTTACAAGTACACTATTGGGGTTTATAACCCTAGAAATTGCCAATTCAAACAAATTCTTAAAAAAAGTAGCTAATCTCGACGGAATAATATAATACCGACGAAAATTCCGTCGATCTTAACTGCCTATATTAAAATTTAATTTCGTGAGAAAATTATAATCTCGACGGAATATTGTATTGCCAACGGATGTTCCGTCGGAATTAGATGTATTTAAAATTAAATCTCATTTTTAAAAATTGGTAAAGTCGACGGAAGTTTCGTTGAAAATATAACCAGTCCGTTAACCTAGATATATATCTGACGGGTCATTCCGTATAGGATAAATTCGTCGCTTTTATGTATTCTCGACAGAATTCTTGACGGATTTAATGTCGAGGGCTCTATTTACGACTGAATGGTCGACGAACTATTCTGTCGGAAATAGGCTTAATATCGACGGAATATGTGACGCCCCCAAAATAGGTATACATCACCCATTCTGAGTCGCCAAATACATGGTACAGAAACAAATATAACTTCATTAATACAGTTGTCGTGCAAAATACGACAACACAGATACTGTGAGTTTAAATATAAATATTGTCTAATAGACAGTATTAAAACTCAAAAGGAGTCATCATTATAATTATTGATACACTAGTTTACAAAAATAGTGAGGACTGCTAAAATAACTTTCTAGAACCATCACTCCATACCCCGGCTAGTTCCTGCTATATTCTCACTTCCTGAGAAGAAAAATGGAACAAAAAGAAAAAAAGGGTGAGCTCAACTAGCCCAGTAAAGAATATTATGACTAAGATAATTTACAACAAATTATCATTAGTCTTCAACAGGGAAAAATCTGATAGAATATAATAGATAACAAGTTTTAGATCAACAACTGCAGCGAAAATAGCAATCCATTAGAAGAGTCAAGTAGAGAATGAATTCTACTATCTTCTAAGATTTAAAAGTCCATCATCAATATTTTATCCATGTAACATCAATCAATATACATCTTGAATCAAATATTCATCTTTGCACTACAAGCCAAAGATATTCATTTGTATCACCAGTTGGTCATGTTCATCTTTACACTACGGGTCAAAGATATTCATCAGTTAATCATTAATCTTTGTGCTACAGGCCAAAGATATTCATCAAGTATCATCATTAAGGACTGAGGATGATGAAAAATATTTTAGAGAACGAATCCAGTAAGATAAAAGGACAAAGATTAGATATTCGTACTTCAGATAATTCAAGTTTAAAAATACTCCATAATAAACCATAATGGAGTAAAATTCAATAATAAAGATCAAAACATGGATACAATCAAAGATTGTAACCATAATAGACATCTGGGACAAAGAAGCGAATATTTTATTTTTCGATGAATAGTGTCGTATTTGTGAATAGTGTCGTATACGTGAATAGTAACCCCAACACAAAAAGGTAGAAATTCTACAATAAAATTCATATCAATATTTCAGCATAATCTCAAACAGTATTGAATAGCAACTTGCACTGAATAACAACTCTCAAAGTATCTAAATACTCACTAAAATACGCTAGATAATATAGAGAGAAAACTTATGAATTCTGGTGCGATTTTCAATTCTAACTAAGCACCCTATTTATAAAAAAATGCTAGAACGCCAAAGGAGACTAAATTAATAAAATAATATATATTTTTTCATCCTTCTACGCCACCTACCAAGACCAGCCACCAGCCCTCCACCTTTGAAAAAATTTCCAGCACATGTTTTAACCAAAAACAAAAGTGGGTCACACCCATAATTTTAATAAAAATATTTAATTTCTGAAACTTCAATAATTCATAATAAATAGCTCTTTTATCAAAAAAATTCTAATCTCATGTGCTTTCCATAGGAAATTTAATTCTCTACAACTTTGTAGAAGAAAGCTTTTCCAAATTCCAAACAGAAAATGTCCGGAATTCACATACGGATGATTTTCAGCACCTTTATTCCACCAAAAATACTGATAAAATATCTCAACATTAATTTCTTCATTTATAACCACAATAAATATATCCATCATTTATATCCACATAAAATAAATATTTCCTTATCATATAAATTAATAATTAATTATTCACATATAATATTACAGAATCACAATAATGACAACCAAGTCGTTCTCAGGAAAGAGGGGGTTTTTCGATAAGAATTTCTCCTTATTGGCGCGCAATTAGGTGACCAAACCTCTCCTTAGACAGAACTTCCTTAAACATTATCAATAATGTTATTTAACAATATTATTCAAATAATATGAATTATTGATATGATAATGGAGATACTGTGCAGTGACAATTATTGAAACAACAATAATATAAAATATCAACGCAGCAATTATTGAATCAATAAAATAAAATATTGAACAGTAATTACTATAACAATTATTGAGTAGTTCTTTCTTACGTAAGGATCAATAATTCAACAATACTGTGCAATACCGTGTGCTACCGTGCAACCACGCGTATTACTGTATTTTAACCACCGGGTATTTCAATAGTGTTAACGGTAACAATTACGCCGTTATTTATAAAAATCCAAACTTGTCGTTTTCTTCATCCGACCGTTTTCTGTTATGGGGCCCACAAATGGCTACGTCGTCGTACGAATATTCCTCAACAGTAAGAATATTCCACGACCAAATGAATATTTCCCGACTACAATGAATGTTTTATAACCACTTGCTCATTTTGCAAAATTTGCACATTTCACCCATAACCACAGCATTATATCAAATTAACTCATTATTTCAAGATAATGAATAGAGAAAATTCAATTTTATTTATAATAAGTTGGGGTCTTACAGAATAAGCCAAGGCCGACGGAATAGTCCATCGAAATTAGGCGTTTTCTTTGAAGTGAACCATTGAGGTTAAGGAGAAGGGCATTTGAAAATGTGTCTAACAAATATTGGTGAAAAGGCAGCACACACGTGCTTGTCTCTGTAGCGGTTAGTACTATAAAAGCAACATGTAATAGCCGAAAGCTGACACATATTTTCTCAAAGTCAACAATCAGAGATCTACAAGTGCAAGTATTAATGAAGTAACAATAACTTTCAAATGAGAAGATTTCGAGGAAGATCTATAAAAGGCACGCAAATTCAAACAAACAGTATGGACGAACAATGTAAAAGTCAAACTGCTACCATTTTAAAAAGACTCCTTCTCTACGATTTTGAACATCTTGTGAAGACAGTTCTTTTCTTTTTTACTACTTTCATTTGTTCAGCTTGGTAGCTCTCTCCTTCCAAAAGACCCCATATCCATATCTTTTGGTTCGTCACTTATGTACTGTTTTCTGGATTTAATAAATTTTTCTTTTATCGATTCAAAAAGAAATATCCATTTGATTCCAAGATTAATTCTTCCAATTTTTTGAGCTCATCTGTGACTCCTCTGATCACTTATAATAAGGTGCACCTTATTATACTCCATTAGTTTCTCAAATCTAGGAAAAATAAACTAAACCCTTTATGACTTCCACATTTCATTTACTTCTTTCACATGAATATAGCACTACTAACCATAACAACCTTACAATACATTGAACTTAAGCCTCAACAATAAGGTATATATATTTGCATACATAACTTTTACACCAAGGTACATCCAATAACCCCATCCATGCATGCCATGCATGCATGCAAGTACAACAACATAAAACTTAACCCTAATGAGCTTTATTAATAAACTACATGGCTTTTGTGACCCTCACTTTGAGCCCATGTTTCATATGCAGCACAACTGATTTACTTGGAGTAACAAGGTGCCCTTCCACCATTGTTATATGATAGTTATAAATAATAGAGGCAGCAATAATCTTCATTTGTATAAGCGACATTTCTTTACCTAAACAACTCCTCGGACCGGCATTAAACGCCACAAATTTTGAAGATGGCACATGTTCTATCCCTCCTTGATACGAAATCCACCGTTCCGGCTTGTACTCCAAGCAATTTTTTCCCCAAACACTCTCCATTCTTCCCACTGAATAAAAGGACAAGATTATCTTTTTATTTTTGGGAATAAAATGGCCACTTGGAAGAATATCCTGTTGAGCAGAAGCTTTATGTTGCAAAGGAACTGCAGGGAATAATCTTAAGGATTCACACAAAGCTGCATGGAGATAAACAAGTTTTTTTAAGTAATCTAAATTAGTATCAAATAAACTATTATGTCCCTCAAAGCCTAGATGAGTCCTAATTTCTTCTCGGATCTTGATTTCGACTGAAGGATTTGTGGCAATGAGGTAGAAAAACCAAGATAAGGAAGCACTTGTGGTGTCTCTTGCTGCAAACAACAAACTCAGTAGGGCGTCTTTTAGAAATTTGTCGGGGTTATTTGAAGGAATAGTAGTATTGATTCCTTTGTATAAATCCATGAAACTTGATAGAAGGTCAAAATCCTGGTCGTCAACATATTGTTGTGGAGTGGTATCAGAATGTGCAGCTGTTTGTTTGCTTAGTTCCGCGCGCTTCAGCGAGATGTGGTGGGCCACAAGATGGTCCAATGTATCCACAGCTCGCTGAAGCTTCTTCTCGAGGCCAATATTAAGCCATCTCTGAAACTTCCAATAACTTATTGGAAAAACATGTCGATAAAAAGTGGCTTCCTCAGCTACAACAAAGGCGTTTTCGGATGGAATACGCATGGAATCAACAGAGAGGCTGCATGGATCAAACCCTAACATCAATTTGCAACTAGTGTCATGGGTGAATTTAAGAAGCACATCTAGCAAATCAATTTCCTGCCCTAATTCCGAAACGTGCTCTAAAATTGGGACAAGCCCTTTTTCAACTTTGCTCCAAATAATTCTCTCCAAGAACTTGATAAACTTGGTGTGATTCATCAGTGACATTGTGGTTTTCCTTTGGATTTCCCACAACTCCGAATCCGCATTGAAAATCCCATCTCCAAGGCTATCAAAAATCTTGTTGAAATCGGGACCTTTCGGGTAATTAGCGAAGTTTTTGCACAAAATGTGGTTAATATTGGCAGGATCACAAGTGACTATAGTGTCAACATTAGCAAACCAAGGCCCTTGAAAAAGAAAAGTTCCACCGGATTCTCGGAGAATATCGGTGGTATTCTCATGCATGCGATGAACATTGCGCAGAAGCCCCGGTAACATGCCAAGGACAGGCCAACTTGTAAGTTTTGAGCTTTGTCGTGGAGTCTGAGTTTTTCGGCGCCAGAGGAAAACAAAGAGAAAGAAGAGAGCTACCAGCGATACTGTTTCAGTGTTTCCAATGGGAGCCATTGGAGTTGCATAAACTTGATGGAATTGATTGTTTTCATGAAACAAGCCTTATATAGAGAGTTAAGTTCCAACTTAACAAACCATGTTATTCATGCATGTGATATGGGAGGAGCCTTGTCTTGTATGTAACCATTTTATCAATCCTTTGGATAAGAGTCCTTTTACACGGACATTTTTTGGGACCGGATTATTGTACATGTCCAATTTTTTTATTTTTTATTTTGTTAGGACTCCCAAACAATATATAAAATTTATTAGAAATGAAATTTTTACATAATTTAGTGATTTAAGTGTAATTTGAATACGTGTAAAAAACATAACAAAAAAAATAAAATAAAATTGAACCGGTCTAATTTTTCGATCCATTAAACATGTCCGCCTAAACTTATTGTTTGGATAATAAACTAGGTAGATAAACTAGTCAGCTAAGTTGATACAATTGATTGTTCTCACGAAAGGTGTCTTTTATACGGGCTAAATACACTTTTGTTTCATTAAATATCATCAAATTCATAATTTGCCCCTAAAATATTTGGGTTTACAATTTATTACATAAAGTACCTAATTTCATACAATGTAGTCTCAAATTTCATAATCTGACCAAAATTGACCGGAATACCTAAATTTCAGCCGGTCAAACAAAAATTATATACAGTTTGATTGTATAGAATACAAGTTGACTTATTAAATTCGTATAAAATTTGTATAAATATTTATTTTGACGTATTATATCTGTATAAATCCTTATAAATAATTATTATATGTTAATTAAATTATTAAAATTAAATATTAATACAAAGATTACCAAATACAATTTTTTTTATTTTAAAATTAAATAAAGACTTCATTACTAAAAAAAATCAATAAACTTTTAAACATACAAATTATATTTTTAACACAATAACATTAAACTTTTAAACAATTAACAAAAATGCTCAAAATTTAATTAATTATATAATACCCTTTTTATATTGGAAGACCATACAAAAGGAGGAAAAATTAAAAAAGCAAAAAAGACTCATTTGCCCTCTCTCCTCTCTCCCTCTTCTTTGATCCTTCCCCTCCCTTGTTCCGCCACCCCGTCCCCTGCCCCTGCCCCCTCTTCCTCCATCCCCTTCTCCTTCTCTCCAATTTCATCCTTTTGTGGCCTCAATGTCAAATTTGTCCCCATTCCTCTATCTTCTTTGATCCTTTTTTTTAATGAATATTACCACGATCCAAATCTGAGAAAGAAAAATCAACCAATTGAGTTTAAGATCCATACACTACAAAAAAGGTCATTGTCGATGGGCATTATCGTCACCAATGACTCCTCTGCCGTTGACAATGAGGTCATTGGCGACAACAAATCCCGACGCCACTCCCGTCGCCCCTAATTCCTGTCGGCCGCTGTCGGTACTGGGGTCATTGGCGTTGGGGTCATTAGTGACGGCAGTCCGTCGTGAATGAGTCATTGGCGAGGACAGGGACAATTAGCAATGGCCTGGCCGTCACCAATGACTGATGGTCCGACGGTAATGGGTTTTAAATTTTATTATTAAAAGGATTAAAGGTCCGTCGCTATATATAGGTCATTAGCGACGGATATGTCATAGTTAATGACCCCGTTGCTAATGATTTTTTCAAAAAAAAATTTAAAATTCACTTCAAAAAATGGCCCTTTGTGATGGCTCAAATCTATCATATAAATTCAAAAAATCATCATAAAAGGTTTTTATGATTACTTTAGCCATCACGAAGGCCATCTTGTATACCCCATCATGAAAGCCTTTTTAAAACACATGACTTTAAGGATCAAAGGTAAAAACGTGAATATTTTTTATGAACTATTTATTTCACTACATTAACTGTATCAAATGATACTTGTAGGATTCGAACCCTCCCCCCATTTGCAAACTAAATAACAAGTATTACCATTACACAAAAATTCAAGCCATGATTGTGACACCCCAAAATAAGTATACACAACTCATTCTGAGTCGTCAAATAAATGGTACATAATTTAAATACAAACTTGATTTATACAATTAACAACTGTCGTGTAAAATACGACAAAATGTAAGCTGAGAGTTTTAACACTAATATTGTCTCGTAGACAATATCCAAACTCAAATGAAGTCTTCGTCATTACAATTATTATCATACTATTTTATAAAATAGTGAGGACTACTATAGCAACCATCTGGACCGTCACTCTATTCCCCGACTAGTCCCAGCTATATTCTCATTTCCTGAAGAGAACAATGAAAGAAAAGGGTGAGCTCAACAAGCCCAGTAAAGAATATTATGACTAAGATAATGCAGAATAAATTATCCTTAGCCTTCAACAGTGTAAAACTAATACTACCTCCATCCCTAAAAGATTGTCGTTTAAGGTTTTGACATATGAATTAAGAAAGTATCATTTACCAAGTAAAATTTATTTGAAATTCTATCACTACCCCTTTATGGGAAGTTAAAAACTATTAATACAAGGAAGAGAATTTCTTGAGACAATGAGAGAAGGTAGGGGTAATATAAAAAAATAAATAATTTATTCTCCTCGAAAGTTGTAAATGACAAACATTTTGGGACAAATTTTTTCTTCTAAAACGACAATCTTTTAGGAATGGATGGAGTAGAATATAATAGAAACCAAGTTTAATTGCAACGGAATAGGCAATCCATTAGAAGAGTCAAGTAAAGCATGATGTCTACTATCTTCTATGAATTAAAAGTTCATCATCAATATTTTATCTCTGTAACACATCTCAATAATTAATCCACATCAATGAATTATCCATGCACTACGGGCCAAGGATATTCGTTAGTATCACATCCACGAATTATCCATGCACTACTAGCAAAGGATATTATCACCAGTGGTCATGATCATGCCAAACAACTGTCTATCAATGCACTACGGGCCAATGAAGATTTTTACCACATCATTTGTAACATTGCAGGTCATGATTATACTGATACATAATTCTGATCATAATCATACCAATCAATAGTTTATCTATGCTTTACGGGCCAAAGATGACTTTCATCACAATTTAAGCATGAGGACGATGACAATTAGGGGTGTTCAAAAAATTTGATTTTTTTTGTTTTTTACCAAACCGGTTGATACCGAAACCGGCGGTACAAGTTTTTTCGGTACCAATTTTTTGGTTTTTTTACACTTTTTGGTACCGGTAACGGTAATGAACTTTTTGAATTTGATAAAAACCAAAATATCAAACAATCGAAATTTAATAATTAATGTTTTGTAGTTTTATATATTAAATAATTTTTTTTATATATTAATAATTTATATATAATAGTAGTTTTATTAATTTATATATATATATATATATATATATATATATATATATATATATAATATTTTTGAAGTTTTATTTTATATATTAATTATTATTATTAGTTAATGATTTGTTAGTTTTAAAAAAATGTTAATATATATATAAAAAATTATTTAATTATTATAAATAATTGTATATATTAACACGCAGTATAACCGAAAACTGAACCGAAAAAACCAGTTCCAATTTTGTACCGAACCGGCAACGAAATCAATAATTCGGTTCTTACTTTTCTGGTAATTTCGGATCGATACCGGTTCGGTATTTTCGGTACCTGTTCAGTTTTTTACCGATGAGCACCCCTAATGACAATGATATAAGAATTCAATTAAGTGAGAGCAAGGATAAATTTTAAAGATTTATAATTCAATTTATCTAGAGTTCAAGAATATCTAAATTGTCAACATGATAACTACTTTGCGGAGTAAAATTCAAGAATAATATTCATGTATCAAAAATAATTTGGACTGAAAAGAAATCAATTTTTGTCGTGAATAGCTAGTACTTCGGGTGAATAGTACCTAAGTGAATAGTACTTCATGAATAGTACCACATGAATAGTAAGTCATGATCGTATGTATGAATAGTAATGTATGTATGAATAGTGTCGTATGTATGAATAGTACCCATGAATAGTACTCCGACATGAAAAGGTTAAAATTTAATAAGAATGTTCAGAAAAATATTTCAGTGGAACGATACTAGATGAAGCGCAAATTTTAAGAATATTATACTAATTTCAAGGAGTATAGAAGCAATACTTATCAAAATAAGTATAGATTTAGAAATATGAAACGAAATAATATTACTTACATACTACAGAGTATGGAAGAAAATATTATTTCTTACGAATATTGAACAAAATAATATCTCTTACCTTAAAAGGAGAGTACTTTTGACTGGTATAGCGGGAATATTCTTGAAGAAAACTTGCACTATTTGCTACACTCAAAGTTTCCTTAAACTCAACAAAATACGCTCAATATTATAGAAGAAAAATTCTCTGATTCTGGTGTAATTTTCATTTCTAAACCGAGCATCCTATTTATAAGAAAATGGCAGGGCACTATTTAAGAAAATCACGGACGCACAGTAAAAATTTCGGACGAAGTTTATGGGTTTCAATTTATCAGCGTTCTCTTTTGAAAGGTTTAACCAATGAGGAAAGAGTATCAGTATATCAATTTGGATACATGGACCAATGAGGGAGCACCCTCATTCATAATCAATGAACAGTAGCTGCATTATTTGAAAAGTTAGCCAATAATATCATAACCTGCTAATCAAAAGATTACCTTCTTTGAAGGTAATTGGGCTATACAGAAGAATTTTGTATCCTTAAAAAAAACTAAAGGAGCAAACACCAATTTAAAAGAATAATTGAACAAACATCTTTCACTAACCAATTATTATTCTTATCTTTAATCAACACGTTCTTTCAATAATTATTCATCATTAATATTATAACTCACAATATTAACAACCAAATCATTCCCAGGAAAGAGGGGGCTTTTCAATAAGGACTTCTCTTTATTGGCGCGCAATTAGATGACCTAACCCCTTTCCTTGACAGAACTTTCTAGACATTGTCAATAATGCAAATAATAATATGAATAACTTTATCATCTCAATTATTGATTTAATAATATAAAATATTGTGCATATGATACTGTGACAATAATTGAATCAATAGTATGAGATACTATGCAACAACTACTATGGCAATAATTGAATAAAATTGAGTGACTTCTTACGTAAGCATCAATAATCAGAGATACTGTGCAATATCGTGTGCTACTGTGCAACTACGCGTATTACTATATTTTTATTACCGGGTATTTCAACAGTTAACGATAAAAATTTTGCCGTTATTTTTATAAAAAGTTAATTATGTCGCTTTCTAAATTCGACAGTAATTCTGTAGTGGGGTCTACCAATGATTGTGCCGTCGTACGGATATTCCTTGATAAAACGAATATTCCCCGACCAAACTAATATTTTATGACAACTTGCTTACTTTGCAAAATTTGTAAATATTACACACAACTATAACATTATATCAAATCCATACCTTATTATTCAAAATAATATTTAGAGAAAATTAAATCTTTATTCATAAAAAGTTGGGGTCTTACAACCTCCCATTCTTATAAAATTTTATCCTCGAAATTAGTATACTTACCTGGTATGTCGAAGAGGTGAGGATACCTTGTTTTCATTCCAGATTCTAACTCCCAGGTCATTTTCTCAATATCATGGTTTCTCCATAAAACTTTGACTTGAGGTATAACCTTTGAGCGTAGAGTATGTTCCTTCTTATCCAAGATTTTAACAGGTATCTCTTCATACGTTAAATTTTTTGCTGTCTCATCTGGTTCTAACTTAATAATGTGGTTCGAGTCTTTCACATATTTACGTAACATAGTTATGTGAAAAACGTAATGAACACGAGACATACTTGGTGGTAAGGCGAGTCTATAGGCCACAGTTCCTACTCGATCGAGGATTTCAAATGGACCAATGAATCGAGGATTGAGCTTTCCTCTCTTTTCAAATCTCGTAACTCCTTTCCATGGAGCAACACGTAACAATACATGATCTCCAACATTGAATTTCACATCCATTTGATGAAGATCAGCATAACTCTTTTGTCGACCTTGTGAGGTTTGTATACGTTACCGGATCATTTGAATCTTTTTCGTAGTCATACGTACCAATTCTGCTCCCAACAACGTTGCTTCACCCACCTCGTCCCAGTATACTAGAGAACGACACTTTCGTCCATACAACGCCTCGAATGGAGTCATGTCTATACTTGCTTGATAACTATTGTTGTAGGGGAATTCCACTAATAGTAAGAACTTGTCCCAACTTCCTTTGAAGTCTAGGACATAGAGTCTTAATAGATTTTCAAGAGTTTGAATAGTCCTCTCCAACTGCCTGTCCGTCTGAGGATGATATGCCAAACTAATTCAAAATTTGTGCCCATAGCTTTCTGCAAACTGATCCAAAATCGTGAAGTGAATCTTGGGTCTCGATCAAAAACTATAGATACTGGCATACCATGCAGTCTTACAATCTCATTTATGTATATACGAGCAAGACGCTCAAGTGAATATGTTTCTCGTATAGGTAAGAAATGAGCAGACTTGGTTAATCTATCGATAATAACCCAAATTGCTTCTATGCCTTGAGAAACCTTGGGAAGACCAGTAACAAAATCCATGTTAATGTGCTCCCACTTCCATTCTAAAATTTTAAGTGGTTGCAATGGTCCTTTTGGTACTTGATGCTCCGCCTTGACTCGTTGACAAGATAAACACCTTAAGATAAACTCCGTTATCTCTCTCTTCATATTGCTCCACCAAAATATATGTCGAAGATCACGATACATTTTGGTACTCCCAAGATGAATTGTAAACGGTGTGTTGTGCGCCTCCATCATAATTTTATACTTCAAATTAGAGTCGTTAGGAACACAAAGTCTGGAGTTAACTTGAAGTATTCCTTCTTCATCAATTCTTGCTTCTGGAATAGCACCTTCTTATACTTTCTTTCTCATACGCATCAACTCCAGGTCCGTAGCTTGAACAACTTTAACTTTATCAATTAAAGTCGATTCTACTCGTATATTTGACATCATCACGTAGGTCACTGGAGTCTTTAACTCTATCTCCATCTTTTGCAAGTCATACAAAATGGGCCTTTGCGTTGACAATATCACACTCGTACTCGCATATGATCTTCTACTCAATGCGTCAACTACCACGTTCGCTTTTTCAGGATGGTATTGAATGGTATGATCATAATCTTTCAACAGCTCGAGCCATCGTCGTTGCCAAATGTTGAGTTCCTTTTGGGTGAAAAAATATTTGAGGCTTTTATGATCTGTATAGATCTCTGCTTTCACCCCATACAAGTAATGTCTCCAGATCTTTAGTGCGAAAACGACTGCTGCCAACTCTAGATCATGAGTAGGATAATTCCTCTCATATTCTTTTAGTTATCGTGAGGCATAGGCTATGACTTTTCCATGTTGCATGAGAACACATCCTAAACCTCTGCCTGAAGCATCACTGTAGATGACAAATCCCTCCGAACCAGATGGTATTATCAGAGCAGGTGTTGAAATGAGTCTCCTCTTGAGTTCTTAAAAACTCTTCTTATATTCTTTGCTCCAACTGAATTTTGTATCTTTTCGAGTCAGCTACGTTAATGTAGTAGCGATTCGAGAAACTCCTTCCACGAATCTCTGATAATAACCAGCTAAGCCCAGAAAGCTACATACTTCGGTTACTGACTTGAGTTTCTCCCAGCTTTGTATTGCTTCAATCTTTGCTGGATCAACTGATATTCCATTATTCGATATCACGTGCCCAAGGAATGCTACTTCCTCAAGTCAGAACTCGCATTTCTTTAACTTGACATATAGCTTATTTTCACGAAGCTTTTGGAGTATCAGCCTCAAATATTGCTCATAATCTTCACGGCTTTTGGAGTATATGAGGATGTCATCAATAAAGACAACCACAAAATGATCCAAATAGTCCGTAACTACTCGGTTCATCATATCTAAGAAGGCAGCATGAGCATTAGTCAATCTAAAAGACATGACTAGGAATTCGTAATGCCCATACCGAGTTCTAAAAGCAGTCTTTGGGATGTTGTCAGTTTTAATCTTTAACTGATGATTTTTAGAACGAAGATCGATCTTTGAACAGAATTTAGCACCTTACAACTGGTCAAACAGATCATCAATGCGAGGCAATGGGTACCTATTTTTGATGGTGGCATGATTCAACTTTCGATAGTCAATGCAAAGTCGCATACTTCCATCTTTCTTCTTTACGAATAGAATAGGAGCACCCCAAGGAGACGTGCTAGGACGAATGAAACCGATGTCTAACAATTTCTGCAGTTGGGTTTTTAACCCCTGAAATTTAATAGGAGCCATTCGATATGAGGTTTTGGAAATGGGTTTTGTACTTGATTCAAGGTTAATACAAAATTCAATTTCACGCTCTGGGAGGTAGGCCAAGAAGTTCTTCCGGGAATACGTCAGAAAATTTATTAACAATAGAAATATCATTCAAATTTGACGTATTTTTGTTTAAATCCGTGATATGGGCTAAGAAAGCTTGACATCCGTTTTTCAATAAATGGATGACTTTATGGCTTAATATGATAGTGATTGACTTTAGTAGTTTGGTTGCTTGAATTTCCATAATAGGTTGGTTAGAAATATGAAAACTAACAACCTTATAAAAACAATCAATTTTAGCATGATGAGTAGTTAACCAATCAATCCCTAAAATCACATCAAATGCAAGTATTTTCAAAGAGATAAGATCAACAGGTAATGTGAGGGTGCCGATTTAAATCAAACAAGATTTATAAACAATGAATGTAATGAAGGTTTCTTCCAATGAAATTTTAACAGATAAGTCAAAGTCTAATTTCTCTGGAGTCAAATTTAAACGTTGAGCGCAAGTAGGTGAAATAAAAGAATGGGTAGAACCGGTATCAAATAAGGTATAGACTTCGCAAGAGTTTATGATTAGCTTACCCGTGATAACCTCGTTTGGGTTCCTTGCTTTTTGGGAGGTCATGATAAACGCTCGCCCTTGAATTACTGGCTTTGACTTGTTTGGAACAGCCTTTGGTGTCTCCATCCTAGCTGGACTTGACTTCACTACACAACAAAATTGAGCTAGGTGACCTTCTCTTTCGCAGTTGAAACAAGCTTTGGGTTGCTGTGCACAGTTTGGACGGATGTGTCCCTCCTCTCCACATTTGTAGCATATGACTGGTGGTTGCTCTCCTTCCTTAAAAACGGGTGCTGGTGCTGTTGTCTTTCCATCATTATTGAATCTCCCCTTTTTGAAATTTCCACTTCTATTATCTTGGCCAGGATTACCACCGAAGTGGTTACCATTTATGGCAGGATGATTTCCTCCACGTTTGTTGTCACCGCTTCGATGACAGTTGCCACTAGTATGACTATTATCGTTTTACCGGCTGCTATGTTTTGGTGGGGCTAACTCATTATCGCGCTCCAATAACTGAGCCCTAATCATAACATCTGAATAAAAATAAAGTTTGTGAGAAATGAGGTATTGACGAATTTTGGGTTTCAAACCTCGCAGAAATATTCGCGTCATACGCTCCTCATTATCTACCAAATGAAATGCAAACCGGGATAACTCCGCAAACTTAACCTCGTATTGCGATACGGTTATATTGTATTGTTCCAGTTTGATAAATTCTACCTCCTTTATGTGACGAATACTCTCCGAAATGTACTTGTCGTTGAACAATTCTTGGAACTTCTCCCAAGACATCTTCAGTGCAGAAAGATGAGTATGTTTTACTGATTCCCACCAGTAATCTGCCTTTCCTCCAAACACGAAGATGGCAAAGGGATCCTTTTACTCCTCGGAGCATCCCAAGACATCAAATATCTTGGTGATCTGCTTAATCCACGTCTCTGCCATAAGTGGCTCTGGCTTTCCCAAAAACTTCGGTGGTCCCAACTCCTTGAATTGCTTAGCAGTGACCAGCTGTGAGTTGTCATTGTTTCCATCTACATTTTGAACAGGAGTCTCTCTCGCTTGGTGTTACATGAATGGAAGAAAGCTCCTAAACATCCCGTCATTTATCATTTGGTCGGTGTTGTTGTTTACATGAGAATTATTGCCTTCCTGATGCACATTATCCTGGTTATTGATCGGCGGTGACTCAACGGTCTCATGTGCTCCATTGCTTATCTCAACATTTTCAGTTGCCATTTTCAAACACTGCCACAAAACAAAGGTTAATTGACAAGCCACATATTATCCCTATACTCTGACCGACCAATTAAATAACAAATAAGCTTAGATAGGTCATACTAGCGAAGGATTTACCCGTCTCTCCCTTCCTAGTTCTAGCCTTAAATCTCTGCCATGGATCATATCCCTGAGCTTTGATACCAACTGTGATGCCCCAAAAATAGGTATACATAACTCATTCCGTGTCGCCAAATACATGGTACATAATTTAAATACAAACTTAATTTATACAATTAACAATTATCATATAAAATACGACAAAACGTAAGCTAAGAGTTTTAACACGAATATTGTCTTGTAGACAATAGTCACACTCAAATGAAGTCTTCATTACAATTATTATCACACTATTTTATAAAATAGTGAGGACTACTATAGGAACCATCTAGACCATCACTCCATTCCCCGACTAGTCCCAACTATATTCTCATTTCCTGAAGAGAACAATGAAAGAAAATGGGTGAGCTCAACTAGCCCAGTAAAGAATATTATGACTAAGATAATGCAGAATAAATTATCCTTAGCCTTCAACAGTGTAAAACTGATAGAATACAATAGACAACAAGTTTAACTGCAGTGGAACAAGCAATCCATTAGAAGAGTCAAGTAAAGCATGATGTCTACTATCTTCTATGATTTAAAAGTTCATCATCAATATTTTATCTCTGTAACACATCTCAATAATTAATCTACATCACCGAATTATCCATGCACTACAGGCCAAGGATATTCGTTAGTATCACTAGTGGTCATGATCATGCCAAACAACTGTCCATCAATACAGTACGGGCCAATAAGGACTTTTACCACATCATTTGTAACATTACAGGTCATGATTATATCGATACATAATTTCTGGTCATAATCATATCAATCAATAGTTCATCTATGCATTACGGGCCAAAGATGACTTTCATCGCAATTTAAGGATGAGGATGATGACAATGATATAAGAATTCAATTAAGTGGGAGTAAGGATAAATTTTAAAGATTTATAATTCAATTTATCCAGTGTTCAAGAATGTCCAAATTATCAACATGATAGCTACTTTGTGAAGTAAAATTCAAGAATAATATTCATGTATCAAAAAAAATTTGGACAGAAAAGAAATTATTTTTTGTCGTAAATAGTACCCGGGTGAATAGTACCCAAGTGAATAGTACTTCATCAATAGTACCACATGAATAGTAAGTCATGAATAGTACCGTATGTATGAATAGTATCGTATGAATAGTAACATATGTATGAATAGTGTCATATGTATAAATAGTACCCATGAATAGTACTCCGACATGAAAAGGTTAAAATTTAACAAGAATGTTCAGAAAAATATTTCAGTGTAACGATACTAGATGAAGCGCAAATTTCAAGGATATTATACTAATTTCAAGGAGTATAGAAGTAATACTTATCAAAATAAATGTAGATTTAGAAATATGAAATGAAATAATATTACTTACATATTACAGAGTATGGAAGAAAATATTATTTCTTACGAATATTGAACAAAATAATATCTCTTACCTTAAAAGACGAGTACTTCTGACTAGTATAATAGGGATATTCTTAAAAAAAACTTACACTATTTGCTACACTCAAAGTTTCATTAAACTCAACAAAATAAGCCCAATATTATAGAAGAACAATTCTATGATTCTGGTGTGATTTTTATTTCTAAATCGAGCATCCTATTTATAGGAAAATGGCAGGGCACTATTTAAGAAAATTACGGACGCACAGTAAAAATTTCGGACGAAGTTCACGGGTTTCAATTTATCAGTGCTCTCTTTTGAAAGTTTTGACCAATGAGGAAAGAGTACCAGTATATCAATTTGGATAAATGGACCAATGAGAGAGCACCCTCATTCATAAGTTAGTGAACAGTAACTGTATTATTTGAAAAGTTGGCCAATAATATCATAACCTGCCAATCGAAAGATTACCTTCTTTGAAGGTAATTGGGCCATACGGAAGAATTTTATATCCTGAAAAAAAACTAAATGAATAAACACCAATTTAAAAGGATAATTGAACAAACATCTTCCACTCACCAATTATTATTCTTATCTTTAATCAACACGATCTATCAATAATTATTCATCATTAATATTATAACTCACAATATTAACAACCAGATTATTTCTAGGAAAGAGGGGGCTTTCCGATAAGGATTTCTCCTTATTGGCGCACAATTAGATGACCTAACCCCTTTCCTCAACAGAACTTTCTAGACATTATCAATAATACAAATAATAATATGAATAACTTTGTCGTCTCAATTATTGATTTAATAATATAAAATATTATGCAGATGATACTGTGACAATAATTGAATCAATAATATGAGATACTATGCAACAACTACTGTGGCAATAATTGAATAAAACTAAGTGACTTCTTACGTAAGCATCAATAATAAGAGATATTGTGCAATACCGTGTGCTGATGAGTGGGTTTTATACCTACGAATTGACCTCTAATTCGGACTTAAACTGTGTTGATCCTGTATATTTATGTTTATTTTTACTTGTTTATGTTTGTTTTATGTTTAGGTGGCATGGCGTAGCATTCGTGGCATGAAGGTGGCATTGCGACATGAAGTGGTAACAAAATGAGCAAAATTGTGGATCTGCAGAACTACCCCCCGCCAGAGCGGGCATGAATACAAGGAAAACCCCCGCTGGGGCGGGGGTACTTGATCAACTACAGAATAACCCCCCGTCGGGGCGGGCTTGTATAGAACAAAAAACCCCGCCGAGGCAGGGGTAGGGGAAAAAATAGGAGTTGTGTTGTAATTAGAGTTCTGCAGTAGCGTGAAAGGGAACAAGTTGACATGGCTTGGGACTTCGATTGGCGTCAGTTTATGAACAAATACATGACTAATGAGAATATAACAGAATACAACTAGAGAGAGATAACAACAATTAATCAAAAAGCAATTTTAAGCCCTAATTTGAGTGAAGAACATAGGAGGAAGGAATCGAAGGTCAGAGTCACGAAGATTACGAAGTGGAGCAAAGAAGAAAGGTGGTTTTACATCTATTCTACTTCTTTAATTCAGTTATTGTAATTGGGATGATGGATTCTTTTATGATTTCAATTTTTATTTCATTTATGATGAACTAACTTACTTTTTAGGCTTATGATGGATCTTTATTGTTGAACGATGATTGTGAAGCCTTGAATTCAGTTTAATAATCTTTCAATTCAGTTTATCTATTGTGATTTGTGCTTTAATTTATGAATTGCTTGATCACCAATTCTGTGTGGATTTGTATGGATTCGAGAGATGATGTATGAATCTAGACTTAGTCACTTTAGCACGTGTTCTTAAATTCTATGCTTGAATGGAATCTTGATGAATGTTAGGGTAGAGATATGCTTAAAATCGCATGTAATCGAGTAGAGAACTTGAATTTAAACCTTATTTGATTTTAATTCACATAGAGATATAGTGGGTTAGTTGATTAAGGTGTGTAGCTTAATTCTATCGAATTTATGGATTCGAGTTAATATGGTGTTAGTGCATTGAGAGATGGCTAATGCTACATAAGTGTTCTTGATTAATAAGCCGAGATAGTAAATTAAAGACTTAAAGTGAAGTTGTAAGCCTAATTCTCCATTAATTGCTTGAAATTACGATTTTTAGGTTGTGTTGATTGATTGGTATTTTTAGTTTCTTAGTTTTTCTTATTAATAACCATTGATTTGGATAGTTTAATAAAATTTGGATTAATAGGAAACTGGTAATTGTTAAAATTAATTTCATACTAATTTCTGTGGGAACGATACTTGACTTATCACTATATTACTTGTTGACCATGTGTATTTGCGTGCTGAGCGTAATTAGAAATTTGACCAACAAGTTTTTGGTGCTGTTGTCGGGGATAGTATTGATTTTAATATTTTTCAATATCAGTTTAATTAGTTCAGTTTTACTTAATTAATTTTTCTTTTGTTTTGTTCTTTCCTGTTTCAGGTTCTTTGAGTTATTTTATGCAAATTCGGTCTAAGAAGCCAAACTTTCTTCCTTTCAAGGACGATATCGAGAAACAATTTCAAAGGCTAAGTGGATTAAAGACACTAAGGAAAACTTTGAGAATTCTAAGAAGGAAGAAATAATGGTTGCAGAAGATCAAAAAGCGGTAAGGGATTATGCTACTCCTAAGGTGACTGAGCTTTAGTCGAGTATCACCAAGCCAACGATTGCTGTAAATACTTTTGAGATCAAGCCTAGGACTATTCAGATGATTAAGAACTCAGTTCAGTTTTGGAGATTAGCCAACGACGATCCGAATGAGCACTTGGTTAGCTTTTTGGAAATCTGTAACACCTTTAGATACAATGGGATGTCAGATGATGCTGTCAGACTTCGCTTGTTCCAGTTCACACTGCGGGATAAGGCGAAGAGTTGGTTACATTCTTTACTGCTAGGTTCAATAACTACTTGGGATGACCTCGCTCAAAAGTTCTTAGCAAAAATTTTCCCACCAGCAAAAACTGCAAAGATGAGAAACGAGATCACCATATTTGAGCAGCAGCATGGGGAGTCTTTATATGAGGCATGGGAACGGTACAAGGAACTACTCAGAAAGTGTCCTCATCATGGACTACCTAAATGGCTGCAGATGAATACGTTCTACAATGGATTGAATAGGAATCTCAGGACAAGCATAGATGCAGCTTCGGGTGGAGCGTTTATGACTAAGAGCTATGAAGAGGCATATGAGCTAATAGAAACAATGGCAGCTAATAACTACCAGTGGCCTATAGCGAGAATGACACAGCCCAAGGTAGCTGAGGTATTAGAGGTAGAAGGGGTAACGGCGTTGGCGACACAGATGTCAGCTATATCAAAGAAAATGGATGCTCTGACAGGTCCACAACCACAGCAGGTGGCATATGTTTACAAATTATGTGTAGGAGAACATCCTACAGGATAGTGTCATCAACCCAGCATTGGTACAGTTTATGGGCAGCTACAATAGGATTTCACAGAACATGTATCAAAATGCCTACAACCCAGGGAATAGGAACCATCCCAACTTTTCGTGGAGTAACAATCAAAATCAGTAGGCTCCACGACATTCTTATCCCCCGGGGTTCCAAAATTAGCATCAACAAGTAGCTCCACAGCAAGAGAAAAAGGCAGATTTGGATGAGCTTTTGTTAAAATATATATCGGGAAACGAGGCGACGATAAAATCACAAGCAGTGGCTATCAAAAACTTAGAAAATCATATGGGACAGCTTACCTTAGCGCTGAATAATAGGCATAAAGAACTCTACCTAGTGACACAGAAAAGAATTCGAAGGGAAATCATGAGCAGTGTCAAGCAATCACTTTGAGGAGTGGAAAGCATCTTGAAGGGAAAAATGCAAAAAATTCAGCTAAGAAGGATGTCAAAGAGAATGGTAACAAAGTGGTTGAAGGGAAACAGGGTGAGGAAAAGCAAGATGACAAGACCAAGGCTGATGTTGAACCAGTTGTGTATCCTCCACCTCCGTTTCAGCAGAGAGTCCAAAAATAGAAATTAGACAAGCAATTCTCTAAATTTTTGGAAGTTTTCAAGAAACTTCAAATCAATATTCCCTTCGCAGAAGCCCTAGAGCAAATGCCAAGTTATGCCAAATTCATGAAGGGTATTCTATCAAGGAAGAAAAAGTTAGAGGATTACAAAACTGTGGCTTTGACGGAGGAATGTAGCACGCGCAGTTTTACAGAGAAAGTTACCTCCAAAGTTAAAGAATCCGGGGAGTTTCACCATACCTTGCACGATCGATAATATGGCCTTCAAAAAGTGTTTGTGTGACTTGGGGGCAAGTATAAACCTCATGCCATTATCTGTTTATACTGAATTGGGTTTACCAGCTCCAAAGCCTACAAACATATTGTTGCAGTTAGTAAACAGATCGGTAACTTATCCAAGAGGAATTATGGAAGACATTTTGGTTAAGGTGGACAAATTTATTTTTCCAGCAGATTTTATAATTTTGGATTATGAAGAAGACAAGAACATCCCAATCATCTTAAGGAGATCATATTTGGCTACGGGTAGGACTCTCATCGATATTCAAAAAGGGGAATTAACCATGAAGGTTTAAGATCAAGAAGTCACGTTCAATATATTTAAAGCCATAAAGTTCCCTACTGATGAAGATGAGTGTTTTCGGGTGGATGTCATCGATCAAATAGTTAATGAAGACCTGGTAAAAAGTTTGGTCAATGATCCGTTGGAAACCACACTTGTAAGACCCCAACTTATTAATGAATAAAATCAAATTTTTTCTAAATATTATTGTGAATAATAAGGGGTTAATTTGATATAATACTTTTGGTTATGGGTGAAATGTGTAAATTTTGCAAAATAAGCAAGTGGTTATAAAATATTTATTTGTCGGGAATATTCGTTGGTCGTAAAGATATTCTTGCTGTCGGGAATATTCGTAACGACGGCGCAGCCTTGTGTGGGCCCATAACGAAAAGCGATTGGATGAAGAAAACGACAAGTATAAGTTACTTATAAATAACGGCGTAGTTGTTACCGTTATACTGTTGGAATACCCGGTGGTTTTAAAAAACAGTAGCACACGTTATGCCACCAATTATTGATTCTTACGTAAGAAGACACTACTCAATAATTGTTACAGTAGTTATTGTTCAATAATTTATTTTATTGATTCAATAATTGTTGCGTTGATATTTTATATTATTGTTGTTTCAATAATTGTTGCTGCACAGTATTTTCCTTTATCAGATCAAAAAATTCATATTATTTAAATAATATTATTAGATAACATTATTGGTAATGTCTAGAAAGTTCTGTCTAAGGAGAGGTTTTGGTCATCTAATTGCGCGCCAGTAAGGAAAATTTCCTTATTGGAAAGCCCCCTCTTTCCAGGGAAACGGCCTGGTTGTCATAAATGTGATTCTGTAATATTATTTGTGAATAATTAATTATTGATACATATGATAAGGAAATATTTATTTATGTGGATATAAAAATGAGGGATATATTTTTGTGGTTAAAAAATGAAGGAATTAATATTGAGGTGCTTTATCAGTATTTTTATCGGAATGGAGATATTAAAAATCAAATCAGGGTTTTTGAGAAATATTGCGGGTGTTATAATTTTTAAT